>JAJOZX010001601.1:527500-820000 GCA_023014485.1 Bathynomus jamesi
CCCCTCCCTCTGTTAGATTTGCGCGAGACACTGACTGAGGCGCGTTGTGGTGGGTTGACAGGAGACGAGCCGCGGAAGTAAATGCCGCGCCGAATCACGGTTAACTTCGTGTTATGATGACGCGTAAGTGCACAATGGTCACACTTATTAAATCACGGTTAACTCTATTCACGGTTGAGTGAATCACGGATAACCGCGTGAGTACTGTGTAAGCAACTCTTTTGGATCTACATACAATTTGTCTCAATACTCTAAAAGACTAACTTAACCTAACCTAACTTAATCTAACACAATAATTTGTCGGTCAAATGTCATATCGAGAAAATAACTTTAGCCTGATTCTTATAAGATAAAAATGTTGTGCCAGAGTTTGGATAATTACAGTTTATATATATATATATATATATATATATATATATGAAAGCAAGTTGTGTGTCTGTCTTTCTGTAAAAGAACGCAGCCATGAAAATCTTGAGCTTCACATTGTGTCAAGATTCGTGAAGCTTAAGATTTTTATGACTATAGTTTTATTGACCAAATAATTGAACTCCCAGTAATCGGGGGACCTACACAATGTGAAGCTCAAGATTTTCATGGCTGCGTTCTTTTCTATAGTTTTATTGACCAAATAATTGAACCCCCAGTAATTGGGGGACCCGCAGGACCCGCAATTACTGGGGCATAACAACATAAGGTTTTTCAGCATCTGTCCAGTTACTTTTTGCTTTGTTTACTGTTATCTTATTTTGTGTTTCAAATTTTGCATCATCAATCATGACAACTCCTAAATCTTTTGCTTTAGAATTTCTCTGAATTTCGTGTCCATTTTGGGGTATAGTATTCCATGGATTTTAGGTCCTCCCTTCTTCCGTACCTTAAAAGTTGAAATTTCTGTTAAATTTAATTTTGTTGCCTTCCAACCAACTGTACATTCTGTTCATGTCTGTTTGTAGGGATCCTATCAGTGGCGGCTCGTGACTAAAAATTCTAGGGGTGCTGTCTCTAAGAATGGGTTGAAATAATTACTGAAATAAAAGGATGAGCATTGAGCAATGAATAAACGTTTCAAAAGTTATTGAAAAAGTTATTCAGTGAGCTCATCCTTATATTGTTCTTGATTATTTCAATTGTAAATAAAAAATTTAGGGGTACTGCAGTTCCGCAGTGCCTACCGACGAGCCGCCACTGGGCCCCTATATCCTCTGGGTTTCTTATTTTTCTACTAATCTTTGTGTCATCGGCAAACGATGTTACTGTGCTTTGACTGCTGTCACTGGTAACGTCCTCATCTATGTCAGTTATATATATATATATATATATATATATATATATATATATATATATATATATATATATATATATATATATATATATTTTAGGGTGTGTCAATTTTGTCAACTTTTTTCAAATCAATTTTGGTAGTGAAAATATAGTCTTTTCGTGTCAAAACTTGAAATTGGCCAACCAAAATGAAATAAAATAACCCTTACCTACATCAATTTTACCTTAAAGTTTCAGAAATTGACTCTTTTACTAAATAATAGGACATAAATTGATTAACTATTCATTTGTCACAGAAATATCCCACTGATCGCATATGGAGTGTTTTCAAGGTCATATAGTTGTTGTACAATGTACAAGTCACAACATGAATAGAACTGTCCCTCACTCTCAGTCCTCAGTTGCCTCTGAAATGTCATAGACGGTGGTTTGCTGTTATTGCTTTTGTACCTACTTCATAGTTATTCTACTAGACGAATACTACAGTTTAACTGTAAGTATGGATTATTGATTATTACAATTATTTATTATTATCATATTCTTCTGTCTAATTATGTTGTAATCCCATGAAATATTTTTTTATTGAATTTTAGAACATCGAATGACTAAACTTTGAAACATCGTAATTGATATAAAATACTTAAATGGTTTTCTTTCTTTTCAGATATTCCTAAGATGCCAAAATTGAAGACAAGAGGTCAGTCGTCATGCCACTTGAGCCTTTTAGTCGGTACAGGCAAGGAGCTTCCCGTATCAGAACTACCAACAGTGCGAGAAATGCTGAGACTAGGGTTACTCCTTCGTGAACAAAATACAAAGGATAGAAGGAACTACACAGAGAAAGAGCTCATAAGGGACATGATTCCCTCTCTTCTGTATCAGTGGAAAAAAGCTAATGTGTTATTCAAACCACCTGTACTCAATCAGTATAGAACTATTGAGCTAAAATTAACAAAGCTGTGGCACAAAGCAGTTGAGACATCACTTGGTAAAGGAAAACTAGCAAAGAAAAATAAATTTCTACACACACTTGATACTCTTCTTGACATTTTTAACTGCCAGTGTCCCATAGAGTTGTGTTCTGAAGCCAATTGTTCTCCCTCATGCAGAAGAGAACCTCACCCTCACATTGATTGTCCCTGTCCTCGTGAGAAGAAGATCCCTGTTTTGGAGCTGGCTTTCATAAAGGCGCAGAGAACAAAGGCAGGAGGCCAAGGAAGTATGCAGACTGGTTCGGCAGATTATTCAGAAACCAAAAAACAGCTTGTTATTGCTAAGAAAAAAGAGAAAATCCGAGAGAGGGAAGAAAGGAAGAAAAAGAAGAGCGAAGAAGCCACCCAAAGAGATGAAGAGCTCTATCAAGAGGTTTCTCACTTCTTTGAAAGCTCTTCAGATGAACAGAAAGAAGCAACATCAGATGATAGCTCCAAAATGCCATCTGAACCTTCGCCGAAGAGAATGAGATACAACATTAAAGACATCTCAAACATTGCCCTTGCCAGTATTCGCCACCATACGGGGCTACGGGAGACTGCAGAGATTGCCACTGCCGCTTGGATAGATGCAGGCCTCATCAGCCGAGAGGATACATCCTTAGTGATAGATCATAATAAGATAAGAAGAGCACAAGAAAAAATAATGAAGGAAATATCTGATCAGCATGAAAAAGATTTGAAGGAGGAAGGTCTCTCTTGCATTTTGTTTGATGGAAGAAGAGATGGCACAAAAGTTCTCCTAGAGGTAGAGGGAATGGACAGAAAGTTTCCCGGTCTCATCAAAGAAGAACACTACTCTGTGTGTTCCGAACCTGGTGGCCGCTATTTGTTTCACTTTGTTCCTGAAGCAGAAGTAGAAGGCAAGAAACATGCAGAGGCAATTGCTGATCAAATAATATGTTGGCTTCAAGAAAGAAGACTTGACAGTTCACTGCAGGCCGTTGGTGGAGACTCAGCTGCGGTGAACACTGGATGGCAGGGCGGGTGGGCGGTGTTATGACGCATTTAGAGAAAAAACTTGGAAGGCTTGTTTGGATTGTATGTGATTTGCACACAGGGGAACTACCTCTTCGTCGTCTCATCCAGGAACTTGATGGTCCTACAAAGAGCAACAACAAGTGGTCAGGCCCCCTTGGCAACATGCTAGATGAAGCAACGGAATTAGAAATAAATACAAAATTTCCAAAGGTCGAAGTAGGCCCTCTCCTTCCAGTGTTGTCTGAAGAAGTTATCAAAGACCTCAGCACGGATCAACCTTACGCTTATCGTATTGTTCAAGCAATCAGATCACGAGAGTTGCCTCAAAATCTGGCTCTCTTGGAGAGTGGACCCGTAAGTCACAGTCGTTGGTTAACTACAGCGATTCGTTTCTGCAGGATTTGGGTTTCCAAACATGCACTGAAGGACAAAATGCTACAGAATTTGATGTTGATTGTTGAATTTATTATTGGGTTTTATCTTCCTCACTGGTTCAATGTAAAACTTAACCCAATGTGGATGGAGGGGCCCAACCACATCATCTTCCAATTACAGCTACTGAGAACCCAAAGGAAAGTAGTGGTGGACATCGTGTTACCTGTGGTGAGAAGGTCCGCTTGGTATGCTAGGCCAGAGGCAGTTTTGCAAGCAATACTCTGCAGCCAATGTACCAAAGAGCGAACTGAGGCTGTGGAAATCATTCTAAAGCTTAGAGGAACATCATTAGATGATGACCAGCTGGGAGACTGCTCTGTTCAGACAAGGAAGGTACCTCCGATAAACGTGAATGCCACGAAATTGTCAGAATTAGTTAACTTGAGTTCGGAAGTTTTGGAGCCACTACTGACAACATGTATAACAAACAAAGATTTAACACAACTTAAAGAGGCCCCAATGCAAGTGCCAAAGTGGCCTTCTCACACTCAGAGTGTGGAGAGATGTGTGAAAATGGTCACAGAAGCAGCTAGTCAAGTTTACAGTCACGAGAGGCGAGAAGGCTACATCAAAGCGCAAGTAGCAAGCCGAATGCTGATGTCAAGGAACCGCAGCAAAAAGGACATGACTGCATTGGTTACTTTCAAATAAAGACTCTGAATGATATCTTATTGCCACTTTAAATGTTGATAGGATGTTTGCACACATTTGTTATTTTGTTACGAATTTACGGAAAAATGGAATTTTTTAATTAAAATTGATGTAGGTAGGAGTTATTTTTTATTGTTTTTGAAGCAAGGATATTATTTTGTATGCCAAATGATTACATTAAATTGCTACCAAATCACACGATTTTCAATTTAGTCATTTCACCCCCAAAATTGACACACCCTAATATATATACACCGTATATTGGGGCGTATAAGTCTACGGTCCAGATTAGTCGATCCCCTAACTTTCAATTTCAGATTTAGATTTTAGCCTATTCTGGGTGTTTAAGTCGACCACCAACTGTAATTATAATCATCAGCTGACATCATAAGTTCATTAAATACATCCTGAGATACATTTGCAAGTGCTTCGCGCTTCGTCATATGGATCCAATTCAGATGTTGACCAAAAGCGAGCTAATGCCGGACTGAGGACTTATGACAAGTAGACCTGTCTTTAAATACAAGCTAAAATGAAAAGTGGAAGGTTAATTTTTTAGACTGGGCCTATAAGTCGACTCCCTACTTATAATTTTAAGCTTAAAATACCGACTTATACGCCCCAATATATGGTATATACTGTATACACACACACATATATATATATATATATATATATATATATATATATATATAGACGAGGGTCGGTACGAAAGTAATGCCTCTTATTTTTCAGTTTATATATATATATATATATATATATAGGAAGGAGGGGCCAAGGGCAAATGCCCGCAAAAGCGCGCTCACCATAGAAGAGAGCCAAAATCAAGGTTCAGGGTTTTCGAGATGCCTAGACACTCTGCGTTTAAAAGAGTGAAGGTCATAGACAGGGGGAAAGATGGAGTGAGGAAGATTGTTCCAGAGTTGACCGGTTGAGTAGATGAAAGATTGAAAATACCGATTAACCCTTGCGTTGGAGAGTTGAACAGAAAAAGAATGAAAAAGTGTCGATAGTCTGGTGCTGCGTGCTCTCCTTAAAGGGGGAGGCATGCAGTTATAGGATTCAGAAGAGTAGTGTCCGTTATAATAGCGATAGTAAAGAGAGAGTGAGGCAACACTTCGGCGAAGAGAGAGGGATTGAAGACAGTGAGTAAGAGGCGGAGAATTGATGAGACGAAAAGCCTTTGATTCCACATGGTCAAGTCCGGCTGTGTGGGTTGAGCCACTCCATACATTAGAAGCGCACTCCATACAGGGGCGAACAAGACCCCTGCACAGAGAGAGCAACTGAGCGGGGATGAAAAAACTGCAGAGACGGCACAGCACACCTAACCTCTTAGAAGCTGTTTTGGAAAGAGAGTATACGTCATCTTTCCAGGAAAGATCACGAGAAAAGGAAACGCCAAGAATATTAAGAGAAGAGGAAGGATTGAGTTGTGTTGTTGACAGAGCTGGGCAGTATTTAAATACATTTGTATTTAAATACGTATTTAAATACATTTGTGTATTTAGAACTGTATTTATAAATACATTTTTTTCATGTATTTAAATATAGTATTTAAATACTTTAATGAGTATTTAAATACAATGTATTTAAATACTCAAAATATAAAAATGTAAATACTTTTACTGGTTTAATACACGTTCTGTACTAGCACAGTACGACGCGTCGACAGTGTAGTACAGCATGTTTCATGTTTCAACGTGTCAGTTCAATCAGTTGTGTGCCACTCTTAGTCGAAAGCGGTTGATTTCTTTATCGTGTGCGTGTCATGGCTTCAACAAGCAAATTTGTATGTATTTAAAATGTATTTACAAATGTATTTAAATACAATTGATGTATTTTGTATTTAGTATCTAAATACATTCGTAAAATGTATTTAGTATTTAGTATTTAAATACATTTCTCCCATGTATTTAGTATTTAGTATTTAAATACATTCAATGTATTTATTGCCCAGCTCTGGTTGTTGAAGGTAAGGGGACAGTCGTGTGGAAAATTGTGACGAGTAGACAGATGAAGGAATGGCGTTTTAGAGGCATTGAAAGCCACTAGGTTTTTACTACTCGTATATTTACTTTATATTTGCTAGTATGTATGTATATTCCCTGTAATTTTCATTGTAATTGGAATTATATTTAGTGAGAAATAAAATAAGAGGTATTACTTTCGTACCACTCCTTGTGTATATATATATATATATATAGTAAACCCTCGTCCAACGCGAATTTGCTTTTACACGGAAAAATAAATGCGAACAATTATTTGCTAAAAGCGGAGAATTTGATTATACATGGTCCGCCAAACACGCTCTAATACAGTAGTACTGTACGCGTGCCAATGCGCGCTCTAGTGTTTTCTCCTACACTCTCCAACACTCCCGCATCTCCCCCCCCTCTTGCGTCACCCCTCGCATTACCCTTTGTCCCAGTCCCGCTAACGCGTTGAGTTCAGTGAAGTTGTGTTGGATTGTTTTTGTCATATTTTGCCGTTGTTTTGCTATTACCCTTAGACAGCAGTATGGCACCAAACCGTAAAGCATCTGCAAGTGATAGTGAAGAGAAGAAAAGTCGTAAGGTTATGACATTAGCCGGAAAAATAAAGATTCTAGATAAGTTGCGTGGTGGTATGAGCATAACATCACTTGACCGCGAGTATCACGTGAATGAGTTTACCATACGCACCCATCCGAAAGAGTGAAGAAAAGACACGTGCTAGTTTCATTTAATATATTTTTATTTATCATATAGTAGGGAAATTCATTTATGTGTGAATAAAAAATCTACGTATCTAAGTATTAATGGGAGATTTTACGCAGCCGCGTTCACGTATCCCCATTTATCCCAGAAGGTATTAAGTTTGTCCAACGCGGATTTACCTAACGCGCCGTTCTCGAGGAACCTAACCTCCGCGTTGGATGAGGGTTTACTGTATATATGTATATATGTTAACCCCCTCCGTCTATGGCCTTGGGCGGTTCGAGGTTGACAGGGATTCTAGTTAGGTTGCAGCAACGGATTTCTCACTCTGGGGTAGCTGGTACCGTGTAGGGAATCGCAGTAGTTTCTCTTAAGCTACACTCCGATTTCTTCTTGTAGTGGATCGGAGGATTCTGTGAAACTTACTAAATTATCTAATGGTTCCCTGATTTTTCTTGTAGCGTAACGGGAAATTATGCTTTTCATTTTAAAACTAAGTTCTCTGAAGAAAGCAGGGCTCAAAGAAGACAGAGATATTCTCTTACTGTACAGTAGTTTACTGCTTCTATGATAAAATGTTACAGGTAATGCTTCAGTCTCAAGGTCAGACCAGAATAATCAGAATGAAAAATTTAAAAATTATATGAGTTTATATACAGAAATTATGGTGACATCATTATTATTTAATGTTGACCTGTTTTGTTTTTTATTCTCAATAGCCTGAATTTTTTGGTGCAATATTTGAAGATAAAGGTAAATTTTTTGGCCGTAACAGCGTCTAGACAGATAAGCAAGATATTTGAAGATGAAGTCATATTTTTCTTTTAAACAACATATTGACAGAGCTGATGTTATGATTTGCCGAGTTAACTAAAAATGGAAATTGAAAAATGCATTTTATTATGGATTAAAATTAAACGCATATGGGCCAAAATTAAATGCTTAAAATTTAAAATTAAGTGTTAAGCAAGACATGACTTCATCTTTTACAACTAAGAGAGAATGTATAAAGAAAATGAATATTGGAAAATTTAACACAATTAGGCCTGTATGATTAAGCTAAATCTAAAAAATGATTAGGTAATTTAAAAAAGAAATAATTCATCAATTATTTAGCAAAAATAAAATAGAAAGAAAATCAAATTTTTTTCCAAAACTTGCGTTTTATGTACAGTGTCATGCGAGTTTGGACTTTATATGCAAAAATGAATATAAGAATTATTCATTATTCATTTTTACAAAAATGAATATAAGAATTATTCATTATTCGTTTTTACATATATAAGAATAAAAAGGATGATCAACGCCCACGTCAACACTACGAAGATTTAATATCAGACGTTTCGGAAGTCATTCCCACCATCAGTGGTTGAAAACAATAAAAAAGTAAAAACACAATACAAAGCCAATTATTGTTTTTAGTCACTGACAATGGGAGTTTGACTTCCGAAACGTCTGATATTAAATCTTTATAATGTTGACGTGGGCGTTAGTCATTCTTTTTATTCTTAAATGCCAGTTCCCTAAGAACACTCCTTTCTCTAGAATTTTATATACTGTATAGTGTATACTGTATATATGTATATTATTTAACAAGCAAAAGTAGGCGTTTTCCACTATTATTGTGCACACTGAAAATATGACAAGACTAGCAAAAAAATTAATAATAATAACAATAATAATAAAATAAAAAGATCCCAACACGTTGGAGACGAAATGTTTTCCACGTATTAAATGTCAGTCGCAGACAAAAGATGGCGCTTTCAGCGCTTCTAATTTGTTTTTAGTGGCGTGTCCGCACTCTTCTTTTGTTTACTCTGAGTGATTACATTTGCATGCTGAAGTAAATCAGGTAAAAAGAGCTCGAGAAACTGTTAAAAGAAGATAAGGAACGGTCAAGGGTGCATTGTCTATTCATTTACCTCCAGTTTCATTTCATTTATGTGTATATAGTTGTAGTTTACGTTATTTAGTAGTACACACACACACACATACATACACACATACACACAGTGTGTGTGTGTGTGTGGGCTATCAGTTTTTACACTTTACCTCGTTTCATTTACTTTTTATTCCTGGACCCACGAATGTCTGTTTAAATGAATTTGACAAGTGAATGCAAAGGGGAATTCGTTCAACTGTTTTTCAACTTACATAAGTAATACAACAAAATGTGACTGGTTGGATAAGGGAGATTCTCGTCTCATTGGCCTTCTGATTCAAAGAAGGATCAGTAAAATTGGAAAATCTGAGACCCTACACTTTAATTTAGAACGTGGTCTCACCAAAGAAATAACGCACCTTAAAATGTAAATTAAAAATTAGGATGCTTTCGAACTGCCACAGAATTCCCCTTTCCTCAGTATCGGGGATAAATTTTAAAAGATAAAATATCTGGCGAAGCACAAGGTATAGATATAACTTCGTGAATGACATCTTTGTTATTTGACCTAGCATTTACAAGTGCACCTGACGTTTTGCGTACAGTTAATGGCATTTTCCCATCTATCAATTTTACACACGAAGAGGAAAATAACTGCTTGTCAATTCTAGACTACAGTACAAATAAAGTCCAAATCCTAATGATATACCTTTCTGCAGAGTACTGTACATAGGTGGAAAACGAACTCCGGTAACGATCAGTCAGGAGGGCTAGAAACTGCCACAGCGGCTCAAGCTAGAATAATGCGCCTCATTGCGTTAACTTCTGGCTTATTAATTATTAATCAGTACGAGTGCGAGTCGAACCTCCGACCTCAATGTCTTTATTTTTCCTATAGGGAAACGGTGTTACCCGCTGAATTACAGATGCTGACAATAAACTCCAATACTGTATGCTTATTTACATATACTTCTCAAAACCACTTGGAACATCAAAGGGGATTTGTTTTTAAAATATATATACTAAAGACTATTTTGATTGTTTAATCTTGCTCAATATATGAAGGAAGAGTTTCACTACATTACTCAAGTTTAAAAAAAAAAATTGGACTATGAACGTCTCAATGATAACACTGAACAAAAAGGTAAAAGAGGGATTTCCGTAACTCAAGTGATACTTAATCAATTAACAGTATTCTATACCAAGATTGTTAAAAACCCGTGTTAACTGCTCTTTCTTCAAAAGTACTCTGCTGATATATGTGTGAACTGTTGCTAAACAAAAAGGGCTAAGTTATGGCCAGTGTCGTAACACCGCTTCCTGTCGATCAGCGAAGTTGAGCGATATTGGGTCTGGGTAGTAGTTGGATGGGGACCGTCCTCTGTGTCCAGGTTATGTAGCGACCCGTGGTTCGGATCCCACGTAAAGCTGTAGGTCCCCTCTTTCATATGACTTCAGATGTTGTGAAGGAAGTTAAACAACCCATCATTACATTTTATTTACTGAACGAAGAAACAACATAAATCAGTTATTTATAGTAACGCACCTTCTCAACGTCATATTCAAAATTCCGGGGTAGGGTTGGCAGCGCTCCAGCTCTGGAGCTAGTAGCCGGGACGGAGCAGGCCAATTGTTTAAAACTTTGTTCCGGAGCCGGAGCGGAGCTGGAGCTGAGATTGTGGAACCGGAGCAGAGCTGGAGCCGGGATTGTGGAACTGGAGCAAAGCTGGAGCCAGACTTATCGGAGCGCTCCGGAACTTCGAGCTGGAGCTGAAGCCCCGAGCTGCTCCGCTTACAGTAGAGTGAACGTCAGCAAGTTTAGGGGATGGGAGCCGGTCACTAGCGAATAGTGTTTTGTACGGTTTGACGTTGAGCGGTTTTCTTTGAGCATGTAAAACACTAGTTGTAAACAAACCGGACCGCTGATGTTGAGTGTACGAATGTGCGTATATTATTTAATTTAGGATATAAAGCTGGGATTAGTGAAGCAGCTCTGGAACTGGGTTAGTGGAGCAGCTCTGGAGCCGGCCTGGAGCAGAAGCCGAGTCACTGGAGTACTCTGGAGCTAGAACCAGCAAACTCGGAACACTGCCAACCCCATTCCGGAGATACAAGCTGTTTGTCCATTTTTGTATGGGGGAAATATCAATTCTTAAAGGATGCATTTACCGACATATTGTACACGTTTAGTTCAAAAGTGTCGGACAAAAAGTGATGACTGCAAATTATGGAGAAGTCAAAATCATCGACACTCTTTTAACTAAACTTAACAAACCTACCGTAACCTAACCTAACTTCTCCAATAACTTCACCTAATGTAACACAGAGTATCGTTTCGATAATTATGTCCCATCTAAAATGTGGGTTATAGGATCCATAACAAAAACAACGCGTTTGGAAAACAGATACGAAAATGATCATCTTATTTACACAAAATGGAAGTTTCTTGCAATTTCTGAAAGTATTTATGTATACCCGAGTTTTTAACGTTTCATTACAGGAAGTATTTAAGAATTTAAATTCAAAATCCCCATGCGTCCTTTGGTCTACCCTGGCCATCAAACTCAGTTTCGTGCGACAGCTAGTCTCATTGGAACCATTCCATTTCATCCGAGATTCAAGGGTTTTCTTTTAATTAACTTTTATGGGTTTTATCTTTTAAAATTTATTTCCTAGGCTGATGAGGAGTCCAGTGGGGGCTCGAAACGTTCTCAATTTTTAACTTTAAAGAACATTTTGCATTTTAATTTTCTTGCGGTTAAGACATATATAATAATATATATATATATAATATATATATTATATATATATATATATATATATATATATATAATTTGATTGAAATGTTTGTTCTGAGGAAAGCACAATTTAGTAAGGAACAGGAAAACGAAGAGACTGGTATAAGTTTTAGTTTCATTACCAAAGTTTCCGAAAGTTAGTTTCCATCTTCAGTGCTAAATTGTTAAAAATGAACAAATAATTATGATGATATATAACAAAATAGTTCAATATAATGAAACAATCGTGGCATTTTCAGAACTTCACAACCCTTAAATAAACCATCAAAATCAGCCATAAAAGACCACTGCTATCTTCACGACTACCCCCTGTATCTCGCCAGTTTCAAAATTATCAATTCCGCAAACCAACCAATCGAACTTTGTATTCTAGAGTCTCTACACATCGACTTTCGGTCGGAAGCTCCTCCGGAAGACAGCCTTTATGCTGTTTCCAGGAGTTAGGTGGAAGACTCGTACCCCAATCTCTACAGTCCAGTGGTTCCCAACCTTTTTTTGCTGCGACCGTGAATTGGCCACCAACACGACCTCCTGACCCTCAGGCTTATGATAAAATTTAAATATGTATATAAATATAAATTGAATTAAGAAATAGTGAATATAGTGAGCCTTCGCGACCTTACTTGAGGACTCCCGCGACCCTGATTTGGGTCGGGACCCGGGGTTAGGAACCACTGTTGTCTACACAGTCAGTAAAAAAAACACCACTCAACGGCTCCAGTTCAGCCTTCAACTGTCTCACCATTAAAATTACCACTATTCTGTTTAATTCTAAAACAAAACTCTTCCGAAATGAGGTCCTTATCATCCATTATCTGTGTTAAATTTAATAGACTTTTCTTCTGCAACCTTTATTTATAACTTCCCGTTAAATTCTGGTAAGTCAGCCTAATAAATTACCTTATAACTATAATCCTATAAATTCACTAATGTCTTTTTATACCCTCAAAATCCCATTATATTAACTACTTTGCATATATTTTATTTATGTACTTAGTTTTCTTATCTTAGAACAACCTTATATCCTTACTGTTTCATTATATTTAACTATTTTGTTATATACCATAACTATTTGTTCATTTTATAACGTTTTAGCACTGAAGATGGAAACTAACTTTCCGAAACGTTTGCTAATAAAACTACACTAGTTTTATTAGCTAATAAAACTGTACTAGCTCTTCGTTCTCCTGGTTCCTTAATATGTTGACTGTAGGCCCTATAATAATGTAATTAAATTAAATTAAAGTAATTTCGGTTTGCCTGAGAGGTCACCATTTTGATCTTTTGATCAAACGATAAATGTTATTAATAACGGAAGGTGATGAACACTTTAGCGGACGAGACCCCCTACCGGGTCGCTACACCCCATAAGGCTGACCTTTTCTTCCGGGACGACATTGTACAATTTTAGATAGTAACTCGATTGTTGTGACGCAGATATTGACGCAAAAATTATTTTTAACCAATTTTTGCATCGCAATATACATCCTCCGTGCGCGAGCGTAAATTTTCTGAATGACGCAATATGCGTCATCCGTGCGCTTAAGTGTTAATAAGCTTCGTTGGATTTCCCTTGACTTAAATAAAACGAGCAAATGATAAAAGTCACAATAAAAGGGTTAGAATTGAGCGAAGAGCAAGTTCACAGATAAAATGAGAATTGAATTGAATGATCGACTGAAATTATAATTATAAGGATACGCAAAATACCATTCGTTAAATGATTAACAAAAAGTAAGAGCGCGAATGAATAATTTCTGAGTTACTTAAGTTAAGGAATGAATATGGCCCAGGCGATACCTATTACGGTGTTGTTACATGGCGAGCGCCAATGTGTAACTGCGAAAGTTGGATAACTTGAAGGTATGGTGTGACGTCGTTGTCTCAAGAACGTTTAATGTGTGCTTTCTTCATCTGGCTGACGATAAAAAAAAGAAGCGCCTTGTTTGATGTAGAAGGGATCGAGGGAAAAAATCCTGTGTCGGCATGAAAACGAGTGAGAAAGGAACTCTCATGAAGGCAAAAATGAATCTTCGAAAATGCCTGAAGGTGTCGCTAAAGAAATATTTGAATCATGTTACTGTATGCCCATATGTATACTATATATATCGGGTGAGCAAAAAAAAGGGAGACCTCGAACTTTGGCTGTAAAATCCAAAGTTATGGTCAGATTTCAATATTTTTTTCACACCCTACAACTAAGTAAATGTCCTATACGGTGAGAGGATTTCAAAGAAAACTAATGAAAATTACGGATTTATTGAACATTTCTTTATGCCACTGGAAATTCTCCATTTACACTACTACTGCATTGTATATGCAGATAAAAAGTTACAAGTACTCACATATGGTGCTACCGTGATGTTAAAAAAAACTGCTCGATATGTTTACCACGAACTTCTACAACCTTTTTCAGTCTAGGACGGAACTCATCTTTGGCTTTATTGATTTGTTCTTGTGGTCGCTCATCCCATTTTTCCAGAAGCTGTCGTAAATGAGCGACATTTCTTACTTTGACCCGATAAATTCTCTGTGACAAATTTTCCCAAAGGCCGTAATCGACAGGATTTAAATCAGGACTGTTTGGTGGCCAAATTTAATACCGCGACCTGGTATTCTTTTGATATCTCCCGTTTTATCGATTTTCTTGAGAAGCTTGTCCAAGCCTCCTGCAGTTGGCTTACGTTAATTAAAATCGCTTTAATTATCAACTTGAACCTATGATTAGCAAGATTTTTCTGGAATATTTGCCATAAATCCAATTTTTCAGCTAAAATGCTAAAAGATGGCATACAAACGATAAAATTACCTAGTACTAACATATTAAAATTTCATGGTTCTATGTACCGTATTTGCCGAGATATGAAGGATTTAAAAGGTCTCCCTTTTTTTTTGCCGACCCGATATATATATATATATATATATATATATATATATATATATATACAGTGGCGGACCTACATTTTTGGGACCCTGAAGCTTGAACTGTTATGGGGGCCCCTTCGCAACCAGCAACAATTACAGGGGCATTTTGAGACCATATGAAATGGGTATTAGAGCATATTCTAAGGTCAATATTAAGTACTTCAACCCATTGGCTTATGATTCTATCACTAAAATAGCCTTATTTTAATAACAAACACTTAAAAAACTCCATCGATTTTGTTGAAAATTCACTCATTAAAAAAAAGTTGCTTCAGGGCCCCTCCTGGATTAGGGACCCTGAAGCTTAAGCTTCTTAGTTTCATAGTAGATCCGCCACTGTATATATATATATATATATCAGTATATATATATATATATATATATATATATATATATATATATATATATATATATATATATATATGTGGTATCTATAAAGTCCACTCTCATGCAGAAGTTAGCTGTAATCAAACTATGATGCTAGCTTTTATATATATATATATATATATATATATACCGTACAGCAATAGTATATTAACATCATTTGTGGACGATACAAAATCAGCAGAAAAATCAGCGATGGAAACGAAGTAGAGGCCAGGCAGAGAGACACAAACAAAATATACAAATGGTCAGAAGACAACAATATGACACTTAACACCGAGAAATTTGAGCTCTTGAGATATGGTAGAAATGAGGAACTTAAAAAGACTGCATATTAGGGCGGAGTGAAAAACTCATTTTTCGAATTTTCAAATTGGCTAGTGTGGAAAATGTGTGGAGTAGTGAGGAAATAAGCTGGTATAAATTTAAAATCATAACCATTAATATCTTCAGGTGCCACAATGACCTTCAATATTGAAAAAAATTGAAAAAAGCAGATTTTAACCAATAATTACAGAAGAGTTCACGATGCACAATAGACAAGAATTTATTCACACTTGTATAAAAATAGCTCAGTCAACCTTTAAAAAAAGTTTCTATTCTCTAAAAACAGTTTTCTATAGTCAGCTCACTCAGCTGTCACGTGAGTACCTCGGTTCAGTGTAGCTGTCGCTCTCGTAGCAGGTGGGTGTTCTGTTGTTGGCGTTACTCAGATAGTCTAAACTATATTTCTTATATATTTTGCATTTCTGTATTGTGTTGCCCTAAGTTTGCCATGTACTATTAACTGAAATTAACGTATAATTGATATTAGCTCTTTCTTTTTCAGATTTGTATACTTTCAAAATGTCTCGAGTTTGTGCAAAATCAACCAGGGCCTCAACTGAGTGCCCCATGTTTGGTATGGGGGAAGATTTGTGGCACAGGAATCTTCCTACATACGAAGGAGTTTTTAAATATTACTTGTTTGTAAGGAACGATTTGAAACAGAATACTAATAAAGATCCTTCAATATCTCAAATATTAGAACAAGTTGTTGATAAATTGAAAACAATTTGGGAAAGTGCTTCCGTCCCAATTCTGTCAGACAGGCGAATTGAAACAATGTTCAGAAGCTACCACGAAAAGTATCGTGTCATTATGAAGCCATACCAAAGCAGAAAAAATTCTGAAGCTTACAAAGCAAAGATTGATATGTTCAAAAAAGAAGCACACACGAAACTTTTTGACATTGCAGCGTGCAAGTGCAAAGTACTAACACAATGTTCTTGTCCCAAAGAAAAAACGGTTCCAAAGGAAGAAGTGACGTTCCTCTTAGATCAAAGGAGTGAAAGAAAACTGTTTATTGATAGAGTAGATATTACACTCTCAAAGAAAAAAGCATCTACGTTGCTAAGAAAGCAAAAAGAAGCTGTGAGGCTCACCAAAGAATCTTCACAGGAGAAATTGCAGGATACAAATGTTGAATTATCATCATCGACATCAAATAGTGAAAGTGAATCTAGCGAAATATCAGACGATACATTTCCAGAGCCAGTTAGCTCAAAGAGAAAGCTCGAACAACCTGAAGAACAATTATTCAAGAAAAGGAAAACTACAAATCTACCTTCAGTGGCTACTGCTTGTGACAGGACTGCAGTTTCAGATCGAGCTGCAGCATTCATTGTTAGTGCAGTATTGCAAGATATTGGAGAAGTTTCTATTGACAATACATCTGAAGTAGTGGATAGGAGTAAAATCAGAAGAGAAAGACAAAAGAAGAGATCAGAAATTATGAAAGATCAAAATCAGGTCCCAATCAGAGGAATCTATTTTGATGGTCGAAAAGATTCTACACTCTTCCAAGAAAAAAAAGAGTCCAAAGTATATCAGAAGAAGGTAACAGAAGAACATATCACTTTAGTGAGAGAACCTGGTTCAGATTATTTGGGCCATTATTCTGTGAATTCTGGATCAGCTGAAGAAATATGTAAAGGAATGTTTGAGTATATTGGAAATAATGACATGAACCTGGAAAACCTTGTTGCCATTGGATGCGATGGTGCAGCAGTCAACACTGGAGAAAAGGGAGGCGTTATAAGGCTTATAGAATTGAAGCTGAAGAAGCCAGTTCAATATTTAGTGTGCCAGCTCCATGCCAATGAATTGCCATTACGCCATTTAGTTGCAAAGCTGGATGGAAAAACATCTGGCCCCCGCGGATTCACCGGTCCTATTGGGAGGGAATTAAAGAACTGTGAGTCTTCCTATTGTCGAGTTTGAAAGGATTGATGCTGAGGAACCAACTGTAGACTGTGAAGATCTTAGCACCGACCAAAAATATCTAATTGATATTCATCAGGCCATAACAAAGGGATATTGCTCTCCAGATCTTGCTCATCGTAGTCCAGGCAAAATGGCACATTCACGATGGCTGACTACAGCAAATCGTTTGCTTCGTCTATACGTTTCAACTGTAAGTCCATCTGAGAACCTCATGAACATTGCTTCTTTTATAATGAAGGTCTACATCCCAATGTGGTTTTCTATTAAGCAAAGTACGTCTTTTGTCAATGGCTCAAAACATGTTTTCAAAACTATTGAACTAACAAGAACACTGAATGACGAAGTAAAGGATATTGTAAACCCTGTCATACAAAGAAATGCATTTTTTTGCAAATCCAGAAAATATTCTAGCATCAATGATTCATGATGACCGCAGCGCCATAAGAGAATTAGCGTGGAGGCGAATAAAGAAAGCAAGGCAAACAAACAAGGAAAAAGTTGTGAGGCGTTTCACAGTACCTGTTATTCAATTTGAAGCTACTGATTATACTGATTTAATTAATTGGCAAAAATGCATTGTCACTGAACCACCTGTGACAAGACACCTGACAGAAAATGAGATTGAAGAATTCATAGAAAACAAGAGTACCCCTCCATTCGAGAAATTCCCTTGTCATACACAAGTAGTAGAAAGAATGGTAAAATTAGTGACTGAAGCATCATCAAAAGTATTTGGATTGAACGCGCGAGATGGCTTCATAAGATCAACACTTCAGTCACGTAAAAAAATGCCATCATTCGAAAGTAAAGCTGAATATAAAGTTTAAATAAAACGTTAATAGAAAAAAACATGCGCAAGGATGGGTGGTTGGGAGGGCATGGGTGGAGCTCGACACGCAGCCACCTCCTCGTGGTGAGTTCTGGATTATTTAGATCATTAATCAAAAGAACATTGATCTAAATAAACTAAGAGCTGCGTAATTCAGTAACTATTTTGGTAATTGGAACACTTAATATATAATAATAACAAGTAAGTTTCAGTTATTGTACTAATGCAGAATATAAGAAAATCATTATATTTCACTTTTTTCGACGGCTTTGTGGCACCTGAAGATATAATTTCGCAGGACTAATATTTATGCACAGTCATTATCTATAGCACCCACATATTTTCCGCACTAGCCATATTTGAATTTCGAAAAAAAGTTTAAAAACCTCATTTTCGATCCGCCCTACTGCATATTATGCTCCAGATAGACGAGAATTTCAGAGAAGCACGAAAGCGGTCGACGTGGGGGTAATAATGACCGAAGATGCCAAATTCGAGACGCAAAATCAGGTAGCAATAAACAAAGCAAAGAGTCGCGGGACAGGTTCTAAGAACGTTCAAAAAGAGGGACAAGACAGTAATGATTCCCCTGCTGAGAACACTGATCATACCAAAACTTGAATACTGCTCAGTTTTGACGTCCCCATATAAAGAAGAAATTAATAAACTAGAAGAAACGCAGACATTTCACAGCCAAGATTGATGGCTGCAAAGAACTCAACTACTGGGAAAAACTACGCAAACTAAATCTGTCTGTACTCTCTGGAAAGAAGAAGAGAGAGGTATACCATAATCTACATATGAAAAATTATCGAAAAATTGGTACCAAACCTCAAACAAAACCCAATTACCACCCAGACAACGCTGGAAAATAGGAGAGGCAGAATGTATAGTGTTCCCAAATTAAAAGCCCGACAAGGGACCTCCTCAATTCTGAAGGAAAATAGCTTGGTTGTCAGGGGGCCAAGAATTTTCAACCAGCTTCCAAAGGACCTCAGAAACATTACAGGGGTCAAAGTTGAAGTCTTCAAGAGAAGACTAGATGCCTGGCTCAGGACGGTACCAGATGAGCCGGGTGTACCTGGCTATGTACGATGGAGAGCGCAAGAGAGCAACTCGCTCCTCCACCAAGCCAGACTAGAGGCGGGACACCAGCTTGACCTTCGTGTAAAGAAAGACCGACGCACGGAACCCAAACAAGGTTAACAAGGTATATATATATATATATATATATATATATATATATATATATATATATGTTACAGTCAAAGTGTGTAACCAGTCATTTCGCCTAATGGCTGAAACTTTTAATCATTTCGCGAAATGACTTTCACTTGGTCATTTTGCGAAATGACTAAAATCTTCAGCCATTACGCGAAATGGCTGAAATTCTACCTTGGTCATTTCGTGAAATGGCTAAAATGACTTTCGTCATGAATTTATAGAAATAACAAATATCACAATAAAATTTAAAACCTTTATTTCACTAACTAAATCTGCTAAAACATACATACATCCACAGGTCTGTTCAAATAAGTGAGAAACACTCTTCAAATACACATTTGAACACATCTGAATTTGAATTTTCAATATAGAGAATGCGAAAAACTTCACTTTTTTCTACGTGAAGGTCAAAATATGAAAATAAAAACCCACTCTAATAGACAGAGTTTATTTCCACGACAGTTTCGACGCCCACTGGCATCCTCCTCGGGTGGATACAGAAACACGAATGAACCAAAACAAGAGGGAAAAACAGTCCAGGGACCGACCGTTAAGAAATTCGCACCTAGGTTAGATCCCATTCTCCCGACACCGGAAGGGCATTTTCATTAAGTACATTCGCCCAAATTTAAAACTATATTTCTGTTCTAAACATACAGATTCTATTTTTTTTATTTTTTTTTTATTTTTTTTTTTTTTTTTACATAATTATTACATTTATTATTAAATTTATTACATTTAATATTGCATAATTATTTATTACAGAAATTATAAATTTATTTTTACATTGGTTATTACATTGTTGTTTATTATACAGAACTTATAAACCGAAAAACGAATGAAAAAAGCCGATTAGGAAATAATCCAGAGACCATCGGACCTAATCGGCTTTTTTCATTCGTTTTTCGGTTTATAAGTTCTGTATAATAAACAACAATGTAATAACCAATGTAAAAATAAATTTATAATTTCTGTAATAAATAATTATGCAATATTAAATGTAATAAATTTAATAATAAATGTAATAATTATGTAAAAAAAAAATATTAGAATCTGTATGTTTAGAACAGGAAGATAGTTTTAAATTTGCGCGAATGTACTTAATGAAAATGCCCTTCCGGTGTCGGGAGAATGGGATCTAACCTAGGTGCGAATTTCTTAACGGTCGGTCCCTGAACTGTTTTTCCCTCTTGTTTTGGTTCATTCGTGTTTCTGTATCCACCCGAGGAGGATGCCAGTGGGCGTCGAAACTGTCGTGGAAATAAACTCTGTCTATTAGAGTGGGTTTTTATTTTCATATTTCAATATAGAGGTTTTCAAATACTAACCGGCCCTTCAATGTTTTTCTGATGTCCGCCATTGAAGGCCCGGTTAGGTCAACTGTATGCCCTTTACAATTGGTTAGGTTAAGTCGTGTTATTTTCGTTAAAACTAACGAAAATAACACAACTTACAAGATCATTTGCCCGGTTAGGTCAACTGTATGCCCTTGACAATTGGTTAGGTTAAGTCGTGTTAGTTTCGTTAAAACTAACGAACATAACACAATTTAACCAAACCAATTGTCAAGGGCATACAGTTGACCTAACCGGGCAAATGATCTTGTACGAAATGACCAAGGTGTAATTTCAGCCATTTCGTGTAATGGTTGAAGATTTTAGTCATTTCGTGAAATGACCAAGTGAAACAGCCATTTTGCGAAATAACTAAAAGTTTCAGCCATTACGCGAAATGGCTGGTTACACACTTTGACTGTAACATATATACTGTATATCAGAACACCCACTGCGTCTTGCGCAGCAAAAGTTCCCCAAAATACAACCTACGGGGGTACTGGGAGTGGCAGGTATGTTACTAAAACCTTCTCTGGTTCTCCCTTAATGTGTATACTAAATTTGGTGCAGATTGCCCGAGCTGTTTAGGCGTACCCTAATAGTGGGGGTGCCCCTTCCAAGTCCCCCACCAGGGGGAGGAACTGGTAGGGACGGGTGTTACTAAAACCTTTCCTGTTTCTCCCTTAAGAGATATACTAAATTTGGTTCAGATTACATGAGCCGTTTAAGCGTGTATAAAGGGACACAGAACAGAGAGACATCACCATACCTTTCCTTTCAAACCTTTCAAATGTTCCGTGCGATGATTGGTCATTTTTACGAAGGTTAAGCTTGTCGCCCCTCCTCTCCAGTTGGCCTGGTGAAGTAGAGAGTTGGTTTCTTGTACTCTCCACCTCATAGCTATGTACCCCCGGCTCATCTGAGATTGTTCTGAGCCAGGCGTCTAATCTTCTTTTGAAGAAGTCCACCGCAACACCACTCGTGTTACTTAGTTCCTTGGGCAGCTGGTTAAACAGTCTTGTCCTCTCACAACAAAACTATTTTCCTTTAGGGTTGAGGATGTTCCCTGTCTAGCCTTTAATTTGGGAACACTACACAGTCTTCCTTTTCTACTTTCCACTGTTATTTGGGGGATTATAGGGTTCGGAGTAAGATTAAGGGCTAGTTTCTCCATTATTTTCCAAGTGTAAATAATGGTGTGCCTCTCTCTTCTTCTTTCCAGTGAATATAAGTTTAATTCACGTAACCTTTCCCAGTAATTTAGTTCTTTGCATCCATTGATCATGGCTGTGAAGCTTCTCTGAATCCCTTCTAGTTGACTAATGTCTTCTTTTTTACATGGGGATGTTAGGACCGAGCAGTATTCCAATTTGGGTATGACCAATGTTTTCAACAGATGACTCATTATATTCCTATCTTCGTTTAAAGGTTCTTAGTATCTGCCCAGTTATTCTCTTTGCTCTGTTTACTGTTATCTTATTTTGTGTTTCAAATTTCGCATCATCAGTCATTACAACTCTTAAATCTTTTGCTTTAGAATTTCTCTGAATTTCTTGGCCATTTGGGATATAGTATTTCATAGATTTTAAGTTTTCCGTACTTTAACAGTTGAAATTTATCAGTGTTAAATTTCATATTGTTGTCTTCCGACCACTTGTAGATTCTGTTCATGTCTGTTCGTAGGGATCCTATATCCTCTGGGTTTCTTATTTTTCTACTAATCTTTGTCATCGGCAAAGGATGTTACTGTTCTGTCTCTGGTAACGTCTTCATCTATGTCAGTTAGTATGATTATGAAGAGTAATGGCGCTAATACTGTTCCTTGTGGTACTGACCTGAG
The DNA here is from genome assembly GCA_023014485.1 of Bathynomus jamesi. Classification (NCBI taxonomy): domain Eukaryota; kingdom Metazoa; phylum Arthropoda; class Malacostraca; order Isopoda; family Cirolanidae; genus Bathynomus; species Bathynomus jamesi. The sequence goes on from JAJOZX010001601.1 coordinate 550,021, forward strand.
GACCTCTGATTCTGCTGAAGATATTCTTTCAACTGTAACGACTTGCCGCCGCTCACTAAGGAAGTTATATATCCATTTCCATACTTTTCCTGTTATTCCCATATATTTCAGTTTATGTATTATGATTCGATGATCACACTTGTCGAACGCTTTGGCAAGGCAAAGTCTCTGTATCAGGGGTGACCAAGTTTGCTGGACCCAAGAGCCACATACGACTTTTTCAGATGTACGAGAGCCGCAAAATATTTTAAAAAGAATTTAATTATTAAAAACATATACATATACATATAGTTATACTCACATTATTAAATTGTTTAATTACTGCCTGTAGAAGGCTTAGTTTGGGTCTTCATTTTGGCTGTTAATGCTTTAAAGTCTGGCTGTGATGTTAAGGCGGTATGAAGAAGCTCAGTCAGGTGTTCGTTAGTGAGGGCAGCACGATGTTTTGACTTTATAAACTTCATTACCGAGATGAGTGCTTCACAGCAATAAGTTGTCCCAAAAACTGAGATAAGTCGGAAACTGGTTTTCCTGAGGTGAGGATACTTTGTCTCTGGTACTTGCTTCCAAAACTCAACTGCAGATAAGCTTTTATGTATCAACTTTAAACCCACGTCCTCCTGTAGCTCCAAAAGTTCTGTTTGTATTGAAGCAGCTTCCGTAAGGTGTGGTAACAGGACAGCCATCGTTGACGACATCAATCAGGAAAGGATTTACAAGAAATTCGAAGCATGGTTTTAGCTTCTTTAGTTCATCAAACCTGAACTGAAAATCATCAATTAGTCCTTCTAATTTACCTTTGTATTCCTCCAATTTACTATCTTTTATTTCAATATCAGGAAAAGTGTTTGCCCAGTTTTTCAGGTGGGGAAAGTGGTCAAATTTTTTTGTTACTAGATCTTTTTGGAAGAGCTTTATTTTATTCTGGAAACTGAAAACTCTCTGTGTAAGGTCAGAAATGACCTTATCCTTTCCCTGAAGTGCCAAATTTAGATTTTGAAGGTGTTGTATTACATCAATAAAAAACATCAGATCCTGCACCCATTCGTGATCTTCTAGTTGTGGGTATAACTTTCCCTTTTCTTTCAAGAAATCAATGATAGGCTCCAACAGTGCAACAAACCTATTCAGGAGATTACTAGTTGATAACCACCTTACAATACAGTAGAATGAAAGGTCATCTGGCTTATCCTGAAGATCCAGCTCCTCGATAAAATTTCTAAACGCTCGGTACGTTTTTGCATTTGAACGAATGAAATTCACAATTTCTAGAACACATTTCATAACACTGTCATACCTAAAGTACTTGCTTACCAAATGACCACGGTGAATGATACAGTGAATAAAGAGACACACAGGATACTTGGGATCGCGTGTCAAGAGCCCAACTAGGCCTACATTTTGTCCTACCATAGCTGGTGCTCCATCTGTTGCAACACTGACAAGTTTATTCAATGGTACTTGAGCATTTGATAATGCCTCGTCAAGTGCGTTCTTTATGTCAACCCCTCTGGTGGTTTCTCTTAGGGTCATTAAGTCCAAGAGTTCTTCTTTCACATTTCCATCGCCAGTAACATAACGAACAAATATTGCCAGTTGAGGGTTATCTTTAATATCTGTGGATTCATCGAGGGCCAAACTGAATGCAACAGAATTCTTCAAATCACTCTGCAACGAGCATGTACTGTAATTTCAGCACTGATCTGGGAAATACGTCTCTCTGTAGTGTGGCGGGAAATAGAAATACTTGCTATTTGTTCTCGAAGCTTTGTGTTAGCTGGAGCGAGAATTGCAGTAACATCGGCAATATTCTTCTTCACAAATTCTCCACTACTGTAGGGAAGTTGAGCACGAGCAATATTCCATGTCATAACAAAACTAGCTTCAGTAGTTAAGTCAGCTGTCTAACACAATGATGAAAGTACAGTTTGTTGGGCAACTAGGCTAGATTTCAACATTGTTAACTTAGTCTTCCGCAATTCTGGCTTTAAAGTGATTGAGTGCCACGTGGCAAATAATACACACAGGTTTCCCACCCTTAACAGTAAAGGCAAAGCTCTTCTCCCACTTCTGTTTAAAAACTCTATTTTCTTCTTCATATTTCTGTTTCTTACACTTTGTCTGCTCAGTCATTTTAATCAACTAAGGGGTTGTATAACTTTCATTTGTATAGCTGAGAAAAATAGCCACTATTTGATCTAAGAAGCCAATTTTAAAACACACTCACTCGTTACTACACGCAGACCGCAGGGTAGCTCGAGGGGTACTAGACACTGGTGAGTGGCGATTGGTGTTAATTACGTAATTATCCCGCTTAGTGCCTGTCACGCAAAAGAAATTGTCGTACGCATGACGCATTTTATTGTCAATTCAATTTTTCCTTGTTTTTTTCATATTTTTTTATTATGTGAAAAAAAAATTATATTTGTATTATGAATTTTGTCTTTTATGATAAACACAATAAAAACCAAAATTGTCTCGCGAGCCGCAGTTAACAACCTCGAGAGCCGCATGCGGCTCGCGAGCCGGGGTTTGGCCACCGTTGCTCTGTACACTACATCATAGTTTTCATTACTTTCAAGTGCATCAGTAATGTTGTTGTAGTGTTCAATTAGTTGTGATAGGCATGATCTGCCTGACCGAAACCCATGTTGGTTATCATTTAATTTTTTCTGAGTTTCCAAAAAGTCATAGATTTTCTGTCTAACTATTCTTTCAAATATTTTAGTGAGATGAGATGTAAGCGACACTGGCCTATAGTTTTTGGCCTCGGATCGACCTCTTCCTTTATATATTGGGACTATGTTTGCTCTCTTCAGGATGCCCGGTATTTCTCCCATGTCTAGTGATCGTCTCCATATCCAATAAAGGGGCTCAGTGATTGCATTCTTGCAGTTTTTGATCAGTATGGCATTTCATTTGTCCGATCCTGCTGCTGAGTATGCTTTTAGTTTCCCTATAGCTTGTGTAATATCATCTTTCATAAAGTCGAAATTAGTTATACTTTCCCCTTTTAGTTCTTCTTCAAAGAACGCGTTTCTATCGCATATCAATTTGTCAGTTTTTGGGATATTGAAAGATGATTCGTACTGAGCTCTTAATATTTCAGATACCTCTGTTAAATCATCAGATAAAGCATTGTCTTCATTTTTCAAGGGTCTGATAGTCGTGTGATTTTTCGACTTCCTTTTTGCAAAATATAGAAGTACTTTGAGTTAACCTTTATCACTTCTATAGCGTCGCCTTCTTTTTCTGTATGCTTCTCAATTAGGCCCTGTATGACGCAGTTTATCACTTAATATTTTTCTGATGTTGTTGGCTTTGCAGTTATTTAACTTTTCAGTCACTCTTTTTCTCTTTCGGAACATTGACCTCTTTTGTCTTTCGAACCTGCTTCTCTTTCCTCTTTGTTGCATTTTTGGGACACGTCTTTCCACAATTTCCAGCGTCTTCTCTAAGGTCATTAGCATCTCTTCCGTTGTCTTGGCCTTCAAGATGGTTTTCCAATCTATTACTTCCATGCTGGATGCAACATCTTCCCAGTTTATAGCTTTGGAGTGAAAATTAAGATCTCAAATTTGCTTCTTTCTCTATTGCGTGTTCTTTCCTTTCCTGTTGCTTTTATATTGGTTGTTATTTCAATAATGTTGTGATCAGATATTATAGTTGGAGATATTTCTGTTATCAATTAGGTTGTTATTGTTTGTGAATACCAAATCTAGGCAGTTGTTTTTTCTTGTATTCTCTGTTATTTTTTGTGTTAACATAAATTCATCGGCTAGAGTTATGAGCATTTTTGCCTGTTACTGGTCTTCCCGTGCGCCCCCTTTGTCTTGGTGTATACATATATTTTTAGCCTTTTATATTTCATGAATGAAAAGTTAAAATCACTAGAGAAAAATATTTGGGGTTGGAGAATGTAGATTTTTTTTACCCAGTTTCTGACCTCTGTAACGGAATCTGAGAATTTTGAAGTTGGCGTGTTCGGGGGTTTGTACATTATAATTAGTACCCTATTTAATTTTTCAACTTTTGCTGCTACACATTCTACATAGCTGTTTGAAGTACTTGTAGTCATTTCTGCCATATGTCTTTGTGTAAATAGCACATCCTCCTTTACGCCTTATACTGTATATATGTTAAGGTAGTCCATAAAATCGAACTTTCAATTTTTCCAGCTCCCACCCCCTGATCCGTGTAATTATAACAAAATAAATTGTGAGAAATTTCACTCACATCGGTGCATAATTAGTGGTCGCTGGTGGGATTATATGTTCTTCTCTGAGTCACTCATTACTATGATCTATTACAGTTGCTAATTAATGCCGTTTTCTGCTCTTTCACAGGTTGGAGTGTTAAATATAGCTATATGAGAGAGATTTTAATAGATATTGGTATACCATATAGGGTGTCCATAAATGATTACCCTGATTAAAAGCATGCTATAACTTTTAAATAAACACTCGTATTCAAACACAGTTTTAATCATATATAGATAAACATACAAAGTTTTGATACATAGGTAATGAACTTAATAAGCTTCCACATGTGCACCCCTAATGGCACGTAAAATGTCTAAACGGTATTCACACTCACGCCACACATTTTCCAACATTTGTGGGTTAACTGTTGCAATTGCATCCGTAATGCGTTCTCGCAATGTCCTGATATCTGGAACAACTGTTGCATAAACCAAATCTTTAACATGACCCCAGAGAAAGAAATCCAGCGGGATAATGTCTGGTGATCTTGGGGGCCATGGGATTGGCCCATCCCTGCCAATCCATCGATTTGGAAATGTTGCGTCGAGAGTTTCACAAACAACATGCGCCCAATGAGGGGGTGCCCCATCTTGTTTGAAGATGACAGTTGGCTGCCTGTCCTGCAGCTGGGGGATGGTGTAATTGGTGAGCATATCCAGGTACACAGTTGCGGAAACAGTGTTCTCAGCGAAGAAGAAAGGACCAATTATCTGGTCATGCATTAGTCCACACCAGACATTGATCTTCGGACTGCCCCGAATACGCTCCCTTACGGCACGTGGATTTTCCGATCCCCAAATACGCACATTGTGTCTGTTGACTCTACCACTGAACAGCTACTACAGCGCTCCTAGCGGCGAATGCGGTAGACGAAACACACCAGCACAGAAACTCTATGCGTGTACGAGATCACCTGTAAAAAGAAAACGGATGTAAGATTCGTCATTAAAACATGGGAGAATACTGTTTTCAGGGTAAACATTTATGGACACCCTGTACATTGGTTTATATTGGTTACATTTACTTACGGTGACGGTCATGTCAAAAACACGTGGTTTTTACTAGTTGAACAAACCGGACCAAAAGATTTTAGGCAGTAAACTGCCTTCAAATGGCCAGGTCCTAGGTGTTTTTTTGCACTATCATGTTGTGAATAAGAAAGACACCAAACAAAGCGCCGAAGAAGTGCTGGAGGAAGTGTTCTCATTTTGGGAAAGAGTCCGCATAACAACATGCCGGAAGGACCACTGTTTGGAGAAGCTTTTGGTCTTGCTCAAAGAGTGGCAGGCTTTGAAAAAGAACAAGGAAAGGCGAAATCCAAAACAAGTCCAAAACGAGACGTCTTTCAAAAGTAAGCTAAACAATTTGTTCGACATTGCACATGGAAACGCTGTCCAGATGATCCAGTTTCAAGAAGATCGCGACTTCCTTCTCGCTCAAAGAGAGCCCGGTCGGCGTGGCACAATGGGCTCCGTCGACAAAAAATTGGCGGAGAAGGAGCAGAAGGTTGTAAAGCGGACTGCAGAGGAAGACGTCCAAAAGAGAAAAGCAGTCGTAGAGCAAGCCTCGACATTCCAAACAGCCGAACTTGCTTTTTCAACTCTGCCGTTGACGAACTACTGGGGGTTGTCCTTCTCTCCCCCCCCCTCAAAAAAAAGAACACGCGAGACCAAGAATATTTTCAACTCAGAATTATCTTCAGCCTTAGACAGGACGGGGGTGAGTGACCGAATGGCGCTTTACATTGTATCGGAAACAGCTCGCAGCCTTGGCCAAAACCTCGAAGAACTGACTCTCAGCCGATCCTCTGTGAAGCGCAGCCGAGAGCATCATCGCAGGCAGCAGGCTGAATCGGTCCAAAAAGGATTCCATTCCGGACCAGTGGTGGTGCACTGGGACGGAAAGCTTCTGCTAGACCTTACCAACAACGAGCAGGTGGACCGGCTTCCCATCTTAGTGTCCACTTAGATGGCAACTGCCAGCTCTTGAGAGTGCCAAAAATAGCTTCGGAAAGTGGGCAACAGCAGGCACAAACGGTGTTCGATCTCTTGCAACTTTGGGGACTAAGTGAGAGTGGTGGGGATGTGTTTCGACACTGCCGCTGCTAACACTGGCCGTCACTCAGGATGTTGTTTGCTCCTAGAGCAGAAGTTGCAGAAAGAGCTGCTCTACTTTGGTAGTTGTCGCCGCCGCGTTCACGGCGTGTCATGACGTAATTTCTGGTCCTAAAGTTTTGTTATTCAAGAGATTCCAGCAACAGTGGAACTACATCGACAAAAGCAAGTTCCAAACAGGTGTCGACGATCCCACTGTTGGTCCATCCCTATTACCAGTCAGAGAAGAACTTTTGAAGTTCGCCAAAGACCAAATCCAGCGCGAAACGTACCGAGACGATTACAAGGAATTTTTGGAACTCGCCATTGTCTTCCTTGGTAGAAATCTTGAATCGCCGATTTGATTCAAGCGCCCAGGTGGATGCATCACGCTCGCTGGATGTGCAAGGTCCTGTATTCTATCAAGATGTGGATGTTCCGGGAGCAATTGCAACATCTCACACCGAAAGAGAAAACATGCTTGCAAGACATGAGCATCTTCGCTGTGACAGTCTACCTGAAGGCATGGTTCACTGCTCCGATGGCCGCTTCTGCTCCAGCCCAGGACCTTTGCCTCCTGGAATCATTGAGGTCGTATGCACAGCAGAAGATCTCCAAAGCAGCCAGTCAGAAACTGGCAGGACAGCTCTGGTACCTCTCTGAGGAAATGATTCCATTGGCTTTCTTCGATGCCGATGTTCCATCTGCAACGAAACGTCGGATGGTCGCAGCCCCAGTGGCGGCTCGTGACTAAAAATTCTAGGGGTGCTGTCTCTAAGAATGGGTTGAAATAATTACTGAAATAAAAGGATGAGCCTTGAGCAATGAATAAAAGTTTCAAAAGTTATTGAAAAAGTTATTCAGTGAGCTCATCCTTATATTGTTCTTGATTATTTAAATTGTAAATAAAAAATTTAGGGGTACTGCAGTTCCGCAGTGCCTACCGACGAGCCGCCACTGCGCAGCCCTATACAAGAAAGATGGTGGAGAGCAGATTTCAAAGCGTGTCAAGCCGCCTCTCAGTTCGTCTTTGGAGACGCTTGTGACGAAGAATTCGATGACGTTCTTCGAACGACTGTAATTGTCTGCAGGTTTCTTGAACAAAGATCCATTAAATTTAATGGAAAAAAATGGAGGAGTTTCAGGCGGCGCTTAGGGTTGTGGAAAACCTCAGGGTGGTGAATAATCACGCCGAGGAAGCTGTGGCCCTCGTCCAACAGTACAGCGGCCGCCACACCAAAGACGAGGAGTAACTGCAGTATCTGCTGCAAGTAGAGTCGGAGCATCACCGGAAGTTTCCGGATGCCAGAAAAAGCTCTTTGACTGGGCGACAATGAGTGGTTTTGCCAACCATGACACCCTCGTCGTAGAACGGATAGTACTCATCCATCAGCTCGTGGATGGCGGGGAACCAGAGGCGGTGGAGCTGTAGTGCATACCATCTAATACCTATTACAGTGATAGAAGGATAAATTTTGAAACTCGTAAGTGACCCCTAAATATGAACTGATCGAAACGAAAATTTACCTGCAACAGAACCTCACAACTTCAGTGGGTGGGAGCTAGGAAATATTAAAAAAAAATTCCCCTATATAGTTATGGACCACCCTAATATATATATATATATATTATATATATTACTCAAAAGGCTGTATGAAAGAGCATGCTAGTATGCGAAGGACACATTGACTTCTCTGAGCTATAAAAATCGTGAGCTCTTCCTAAATCCTCAGATCTTACCCTAATGGAATGCTTTTATAATTCCGAGTTTAAGACATCTCACTATGTTAAAATTATTTTCGCTTAGCGTCTCTTTGGCTTATTGAAAAGTTTGCACAAATCACTCGAGAACGTAAGAACTCTGTAAATGCTGTATTAAGAGTTACTATGCTGAGTTTTGAAAAGTTCGTTGTCACTCTCATCATAATTATAAAAAATGAAAATTTTTCAGAAAGCTTGGTTGAGGTCATTAAAGAAAAAGTAAAAAAGAAATTATATAGAAGAAGCTTCTGTCATAAATTAGACCGACATATCAATGAGTCACAGGCTCGATCACTCCTTCAGTTGTATTTGACGTACAAACTCGCTCATAACCAAAAAATTACGAAAAAAATTAATAACTCGAATGGACGATGGAACGGAACCTGTACCGTAGAAATCACAGTCGCAGGGAAGAAATTCTTAGTGCTTAGTTCGTTTCTTATTTAAAAGTAACCTCTAAAGCGGTGGTATTTAACCTTTTTCTCACTGTTACCCCTTGAGCTAACCAATTAATTATTAATGAACAAACAAATATATAAACCTCAAAATATAAATACCTGGTAACACAGAAAATTGAATGAAACTTGTTTCATTGAATTTTCTGTAGCTGAAACTCTTGAGAAAGTTATTATTTTTATCATAATGAAAACATTAATATTAATTTTAATTCTTATGCATTGCTTGCCATAATAGTAATATCACGAAATTTGAAAAATTATATCATATATTCATAATTCCATATTATATTGAGAGATTAACTAAATATCCGCATCCGCATCCGCGGATATTGAAATTAAAGATCCGCATCCGCAGATGTTGAAAAACTGACATCCGGTCCACCACTAATATATATATATATATATATATATGTTAACCCCCCCCCCTTTATGGCCCTGAGTCGGTTCGGATTCGACGGGGGTTCTAGTTAGGAGGCAAGCAACGGATGTTTCTTCTTTATACTTTTCTATAATTCTTTTCGGTCGCCTTAAATGGTGGGTCGCCACTCTGTTAAACCCTTGGCTACAGACTCGCCAGACTGTTATGCCAATATCTTCTATGGTGCTTGGGTTGTCTCTTTCTCTCGCTTATTAATTCTTCTCTTTTTATAATTCTCTGATCCTTTCTCTTATACTAAAATTATCGACTTTTCTTTTATAACTTGTCGACTTGACTAAGTTCTGAAGAGAGCACGGCTCGAAGGAAAAGATAAAAACTTTCTCTTACATTTAGTTTACTTCTAAAAATGTACAGTTAGTTCTCTGAATTTACAAGGGTAGAGGTTCGACCTCTTTCGACCATGGCTCAGGCCGGAATCTAAAAAGTTAAGTTAAGGAGGCAAGGGGCCTCTGCCCCCTCCTAATGAGGTGCTAATATGAAGAAGTGCAATGAAGAAGAGCCTTAAATGAAGTGGCAAATGAAGTGGTGCCTAATTTTACAAGTACATGTATAATATAGCTTAAATGTTTTGGGGGAGGACAGTTGAAGGTTAAATTTCCCCCCCTTTTTTTAAACACATCAGATGTTTTTCAATGATTGCAAATAAGAATTTAAAGAATAAAAATAAAAACTAATTTGTATTTTTCGCCGTCTATAATTTATGAAGGCGATATCATTTCGTAATAGTACACAAGTACAAATTAAGTACATGACTGAGTACGTATTAATTTTGGTTCATTACAATTACGATTACAATTACCAATTAATTCATATTCACTTGTTGTTTAATTACACTTCTATTAAAGTACATTCTTACATTATAAATTAAATCATTACATTTAATTACAGTTTCACTGAAGTACATTACAAGTTATTGTTAATTACAGTTAATTACAATTAAACAGTTACTATAACTTTGTTTTGTTTTTACAGTGTTTCTTATTAATAGACAATTAAGATGTTAAATATAATACAACGTACATGGCACTTACGAGATAATTTATTTACGAAATAATATGCTATAATATGTTATGAATTTGAAATCAGAGCGAACGGAGGTATTTTATCTTGGAGGCGCTCGATTCTGTCGTAGTGAGTGGAATTCGATCTTACTAAGCATTGTTTTGAGTTCACCTCGGGAGGTCATATAATTAAAAATAAAAATGAAAAAAATAATACGAGAACGTTTTTTCGCGTTCTCGAACGAACGCCCAAAGTTTCGCGCGTCACAAATTGACACGAGTAAACATAGACTGATAAGTTGATAGGGCATAAGTAGACAATAGGTAGATGAATGAATAAGTAATAAAATTAATAAAGGATAGCGGTCAAGAAAGAACATGAATGTAAGAATGAGTATGGTTGAATAATAATGTTTTATACTACATAACATATAAATAATGACTTCTATAGAGTGTTTCGTCCTTAGCATGATGTTAAAGAATTTTCATACATTGGATACTAGATATATGATGAAGGGAAAATGTGACGTCATAGTTATTGAATTTTTACGTATAGTACAAATCATTATTAGGAAGATTTACAAGAAGTGGGAAACGTAAAGAGAATAAAGTTATTTTATGACGTCATAGTGTATAAGTCATTATTAGAAAGATGAATTAGAAAAATACAGGAATGAATAAAGACGTACAAATCGAAATTCTATCCAAAACTCGCTTAGGCAATTTGGTCTCTTATGTAAAAATGAACATTCAACATAAAACTATACGAACATAAGTTTTGCATCAAGACAATGAATTCATATAATGATGGTGTAGGAATTGTTCATTGTTCACTTTTTACATATATATATATATATATATATATATATATATATATATATATATATTTATAATATACTGTATATACACCTTACGATCCTACGCTAGTATATTTACAATACAAGAAAGAAATCATATTTTTAATATGTATTGAATTACCTCACAATTTTCCAAGGCTTAGGGGCCACACGGTGACAGGTTGATGGCCACCAATTGCTCTCGTGCTGCACTTTAGGAACTCGGCTTTAGATTACTAGCCTAAATGATTTTGCTATCCTATTGTGTATTCAGCTTTTGTATCTTAAGAGCCGTAGCGCAATAAAAAACGCTAAAGTATCAGCTCTGGAGCTGGAACTGGGTTAGTATAGCAGCTCTTGAGCTGGAACTGGGTTAGTGGAGCAGCTCTTGAGCTGGAACTGGGTTAGTGGAGCAGCTCCGGAGCTGGAGCTGGGGGTCACTCTCAGCTCTCGAGCCAGCCTGAAGCAGGAGCTGAGTCACTGGAGCACTTCGGAGCTGGAGCCAGCAAACTCGGGAGCACTGCCAACCCTACCTTGAGTACAACCAAGCAATGCAATACCTCTCATACCACAATTTGGGAATCACTAAACTAAATCATAAACAAAGCTTGTCCTCATCGATCATGAATTATGATGATGTTGTTTTTGGCGTTGTTTTTAACATTCTTCGCAACAGTAAAGACCATGTGACGAAGGGTACCTACGGCTTTACATGGAATCTGTAAAGATATAACTAAATCGCCTTCTATATGTGACCAAACTAAATATTAAAATAGTGACTTAGACAGGTTTTCACTGCTAACCTAATAAGGCAAGGGTTCCCAATCCGTGGCTCGCAGGGAACAAGCGTTTCTCGCCGGGATGTTTTAAGTAGCTCACGAGAGCTCGATAACAGCAATAAGGGCAAAATACTTAAATGAAATCGAAATTTTTCGTCAAAATCATCTCAACTACTGCAATTTGCGGTAACTTACTCCACTCCCGACTTTTAGAAGTTGGCAGGTAATGTAGAGTGCGAGGCTTCCCATTAGAGGCAGGCCTACTTTTACGGGTTTAGGTATTCGATAGGCATCAATATTTTAGTCCAGGCAATTTGTAGTTAGACCTGGGCAAAATTGCTTCAGAAGCTTTCTAAACTGTTTCCAGCTCAGGAACCATTGCCGAATAACATATCCAAAATCCGACAAAATTGGACCCCGGGAACACCCCCAAAAATGAAATTCAAAATGGCGGACTGGATGTTTCCTACGAAAAAAAAATATATATAATTTACGCTTTTATTTATAGAGATACATTTGATGCTTTTTCTTTCAGTTGTAATGTTTTAAATAATTCAACAATATACAACACAACCAGTTATTACGCAAATATAATGTTATATAGCTTTTTACAGATTTTTATAATCAATAATACAACAATTATTTTTTTCCCAGTTTCAAGTTATGTTCATTACAGAAGAAGTGATACCTGGTCACAAACATACAGAAATTAATCCTCTTCATCACTATCATCGGATAGATTACCGGTACTTGGGTTGTTATCGCAACCACTGATTTAGCACTCGCCACAAGCGGCTGAACAGGGCATTCCATTACGCTTGCATCCACATCTTGAAGTAGCACATTTCGTCTTGCAGGAGCAGCGGATCATGTTGAGTGGATAATTTGGAGCTGGTGGCTTGTCGCAGGCTGTAGGGTAGTAGGAATTATTCTTTACATACCAACCCCACTGTTCTGCATCGATCTTCTCTTCTGTAGACTTCCAGATTAGTATTTGAAAGTATGTGCGAAAGCTGTGGTACTTTGTGGACGCATCGGTAGGTGGCAAACGTTCGGGTGTAACAAAAGATTTAGCTGTAGCTACCTTTTCAACTAACATTCGATGACGTAGTGCGTTAGTGGATTCAAGTGTTTTGCAGCCATACAACAGAAGCATTGCCTTTCTTCCAGCGGCTTCAATGTCAGAGTGTTGGCAACAATCAGAACAGAATGTATTTGCAACTGAACGGAGTTCAGCCACCTTCATCAGTGTGTCGAATGCTTTGGTTTTACCGATCGAAAAAATTCTGGATGTGCTATCACAGCCAGTGAAAGCATGCACAAACAGGAGATACTTGCAGATGTCATTGCCTAACAATGATTGAATGCTGAGAATATCATACACAGGATTAGGAGATGGTCCCCGTCTTATATCGCTGCGATAGTACAACTTGAAACCACTGTCCTTGGCATGGTACAGAAGGAGAATCAGCAAGTCGGTGTCTTCCCCTATTACTGTTGTAGTTGCATTTTCTGATGAGGAAACTGCTGCACGAACGATGTCCACATCAGCATCCCCATCTGAGTTGTGAACAGTACACCCGTGCTTCTTCAACATCTCACCTACGAGGGAAATAAATGCTTGCTTGTTGTTTTCATTAGCCAAGAAGTGTTCCTTCTGGCCAACAAACTTCATGCTTGGACTGAGATTCACATTTCTGCTTGTCTTGGTGCTGCGTCTTCTGTGGGTCATGTCCTTGATCGTAGGAGAGCTGCTGTAGCCATCAAAAACAATGATTGCTTTTCCATATGTTTTCAGAGTGAAATCGGCATATGAGTTGGCGATGCTGTCATATGTTTCATCTTGACGCCAGGAAACACGATGTAGTAGAGATCCACCATCCAATACGTACTGGTCTGTGCACTGAATTTTTTGAACTCCTTCCATGCGTAAAGTGTCAGTGTATTTGATTATTGCATGAGCTAGCTGAGACTTATCGGGTTTCCTCAAGATACTTCGTGATTCGAACAATGCAGGAGGATATGCACACAGTTCGTAACACATGACATCTTCAAGATTCATGTCTCCGCCAGTGGCAACAGTCATCATTCTCTGAAACAGTAGTGCAGGATCTACTTCTATATCTGAAGCATCAGTGATCACAACGGCAGAAGCAGATCCTAGTGTTTTCACTTTGTCAGATCTTTTGTCAGAATATGTAAAGGCTTGTTTCCCAATCATTTTTACGACAATGTTCGTACCGATTGAATGCAATTGATGAACGTTAACTCCAGGATCAGCAGTTAGCCCTGTTACAATGTTGCAGAGACCCGAGGTAGAATGGAATGGGGATAAGGATTCCAGACGTTCAAGTACTTTCTTCATGTCATTACTGTCCCTGATTTGTCTACTTCCCCTCATTTCCTTGTGCTGTTCACTACTTTCCAACAAAACTCTGGTGTATTCCTGCATTGCTAAGTTATAAGTGGAACACAGAGGCATAGAAAAGAGCCACGTTGTCCTTTGGATGTCTGTAAATCCACTTCCGCGTGTCAGTCCGCCTCTGCTTTTCAGGGAACGCATTAGTACTTGTTCTATCACCAGGTCTGTGCCGAGTCCGGCCCATAATCTGTCGCTTCTTCTTACCACAAACTTACCTTCCTGGAACATTTTGTTAACGGCTGGATTTTCAGAAGGCAAACTTAACATTTTCTGCAGGTACAGGTATATCGATTTCAGGTAATTGTGATGTCCGGCTGCTGCAATTATGGGGATGGTCTCCAGCATAGCTTGCAAGTGCAAATCCCACGAGCCGGTTCTGTCTGCTGTTATCAAGGAACGTGCAATGTTGATCATTCGCTGATATTCCAACCAGAGTTGACTTGTTTGCGAAGTAGATTGTAGGTCAGTTTTCTTCGCATCCAAAGTGGTAGCAATCTGAGACAATGCATTCGAAGATTCCACATCCTCAACTGATTGTTTGGCGGTCATAACATCGTCGAGCAGGTCACAAGCTTCCTTATGGAGGTCATGAGGAGTTCCATCTTCATTACGAGGGAAAACGTCTGCGACTAGTAAGGTACTAAGAGCTGCATCTACTATCATATGACCACGTATCGCTCTTGAAACAGCTTTTCCAGACATCATGTGTTGCACGGCATTTGGTCCGTATATTTCTTGAAGTACTTCAGACAATCCTGAACCATTCATAAGAGTACCGACTGCTCCCAAAAGATTCATCAGAGTGTGAAATGATCCCAGCATTAAAACAATGTCCTGCAGGTCTCTCTGTTCATTGATGATTTGGGAAGCTTTCCAGAACAAAGGCTGATCAAAGGTAATAATGCATGGGACTTTTTGATCGCGTGCTATCTTGCTCAAATATAGTAATGTCGAAAATATGCAGGTCATGTCAGTTGGCGACATATCTATGATGGGAAGGAACGTGATCGACGCCACACCTGGATGTGAGACACTTGATCCACCGTGAATTGCCTGCATTGTTCCGGACCAACTTGGACCTGATCTTTCTGCTGAAGATATCTGCCAGAGAAGACTAAGTCGACTTATGGTGGCAGTGGGTACTGGAAGTTCGCGGAATGAGATGTCCCTCAACATGCTTCTCGCGTGTCTATATTCCCTAATGTCAACGGTTGCAATCTTCTTAATGTCATTGTCACCAACATTACGCCTGTGAATAGAAGGGTGGATCTTGATGTTCGGAGTTATTGCGGCAATCATACCTATTCCATGAAAGGTATTCTTCCCATCCAAAGTGCAGACATCATGATCGACGTTATCTGCTGCTAGAAGGACTGCAGCAGTGTTTTCATCAACAGTAAAAGAGCCAGACCCACTTGCCAGCGCCGCATTTCTTTCGAATCTTGTTACTTCTGCATACGACGAACAGTAACCCAGCTGATGGAGAACGTCAATAAGGTACCTTGACCTAAAGTTGTGGTGTAGCTGAACCGACAAACTGATCTGTAGTGGACATAGTAATCCTCTAGGACGGGTTGCTTGCATAATGCTCTGCCCAATTGCACCTATTTTTCTTGAAGCATCCTGTCCCGCAAATGCTTTTGATAATAGCAATTTCAGACTGTTGGGAATGTAATCAAGAGCACTTTCTGCAGTGATGTCATTTGGAGATGGATACACATCTTTTCTAGGCGAGTCGACAGACTTGATATCACTTCTGATTATTTTTGCAGCAGCTTCTACTAGGTAAATCTTCTGTAGCTCTATATCTATATCACATTCTTTCGACTTTTTGTGATAATCTATAAGAATTTCATTAGCTGTCTCTCGTAGTGTTACTACATCTGCCTTCCCACTTTCACCTGATATTATGATCTTGTCTCCGTAACGTTCTAAAAGCTTTCTCTTCATGTGCCTGCGTTCGTAGACAGAGCTCTGACTGCCTTGAAGATATTCCTCCATTTTGGAAATTAGGTCTCCAATCAACAGTTGCTCATCATCATTCTCTTCCAGGTAAGCACAGGTCTGAAGGAATGCTTGGTGTTGCTCTTCATTAGTTGGTCTCCCTTTCTTCGAATCATGATCGTCGGAGGAGTATGCGCGAGGAATGTTTTTCCACTTCGAAAATTTACGCTGCAGGTGTGATGGTAGACACAATCTGCAGCAGGAAGATCACGAAGATAATACTCCAGACGGCCTTTTACATTAAACGACCATTCATCGCAGCGGCTTTCACAGCACCTTTTTATGGTTTCGGAGAACTCTGTAGTTCTTATTTTGACATGCCCTGATTTTGGTTTGTGTTTGGAAAAAAAGTCCACAAAGGTATCACAAAACAAACAGTGAGTAGCACTGGAAAATGCGTATTCATGAAAACGAGCACTTTTCCTTGGTATTGCCTCGGCTGCGGTCTGTCGCTTCTTTATTTCAATGGTCTTTTTATCCGTAAACCTTTTCCTACATACAACGTGAACACTTATTCCAGCTGTTGCAACAACATCGCTTCCACGGCTGCGGCTGGATGCATTTATACCATCTGCTCCTTTTTGCGAGATGTGAACCACTTCCTGTCCGCTATCCAATTTCTCCTTACAAATCACGCACAATTCTTCAGGGGTCTGCATTCTTGAAGGCGGACGCACACCGAGTCAGCCGTACACCGAGTCAGTCTGAAACAGAAAACACAAATTAATAAACTGTGTTGCAGTATTTAAAAGGAGTACATAATAACAGTTTTAAAGAAAATGACAAGCGCAAATACGCAGATTTGATAGTGGGTAGTAGGAATTAAAGAGTTGTATATAATATAAGTTTATAAAGATGTAGCAATGTCCATTCTCACATACACTCCATACAGTATATTTTATTACATTACGTGACGTCATAGTTTAATACTAGCCGCCTAATACAATTTTTAGTGTCATATAGGTTAATTTAGAAACGAAAATGTGTTTTAAAACATTTTACTGATCAAGAAAAACGTCATAACTCTCTCTACAAAGCGAAATTAAAATTTATTGTATTTCGTAGGAAACTGCCAGTCCGCCATTTTGAATTTCATTTTTGGGGGTGTTCCCGGGGTCCAATTTTGTCGGATTTTGGATATGTTATTCTGCAATGGTTCCTGAGCTGGAAACAGTTTAGAAAGCTTCTGAAGCAATTTTGCCCAGGTTGAAGCTATTTTTGCTCTAGATTGCCTGGACTATTTCAAAATATCAATGTTTTAACGTACTTCATGCCCGAGAAAAAGGTGGGGGATAACTTTCGTAAGGTATTATTAACATGCAGAAAATAACCTTATACAAAAAATGTACGAGAGGCGAAAACAAAATTAAATCTAAAATTGGAAAATACTTCTGGAACTTTTTTTTTGTGACATCTGAGCTAAATTATAACTTAAAAATTGACAAAAGCAACGAATCAATTGAACAATTTTTGAAGATTTATTTTTCCTACAAAATAAAAAAAACTGAAAATGAACCAATGGGTTTATTAACCTTATTTTATGGATAGAATAAATGAAGATAATTTACTATTTATTAGCGTATTGCTATTAAAACAGACTCTTAATTAGACTTTCTTCAAATAACATTACTGTTAATTAAGACTCGAGAAACTGTCTGTTTTAATAGCTGCGTGAAATTACGAAAAAGTGGAGCCGGGACTTTTAGCAGTTCATCTTGAAGAGGTCATTTGCTTAATTTATGATCATAAATGAAAATTTTTGCTTTATTCAGTTTTATTTTTGGAACAAATCTTTTTCCTTTTTTAAATTGTGAATTTAGTGACTAATTTGCACCAACAAATCTTTTATTTCGTGATTTTGATGACTAATATGTACTACAAAATCGTTCATTTTTTTAATTTTTAGCGACTAAATTTTATGAACAATTTGCTTAGTCCATAATTTTGGTGACTAATATGCGTGAACAAATAGTTTATTTCATGATGTAACTGACTAATATTTATGAAAGAAGTTTTTATTTCATGATTTTGATGACAAATACGTACAAAATTTTATTTCGCAATTTGGATCAATGAAAGAAAGCCACCCCCAAAAGTTTCTAGTAAACAATGCCACCCCCGAATTGTGTCAATAAAAGAAAGCCAACCCCGACCCGTTTGGGGGTGGCTTTCTTTCATTGATCCGTTAGCCTTATAAGGCTAACTAACGAAAATATCACGACCTAACCTAACCAGTCGTTAGGTCAACTGTACGCCCTTGACGATCAGTTAGGTTAGGTCGTAATATTTTCGCTAGTTAGCCTTATAAAGCTAACTAACTAACTACCTAAATAACTTACAGATCAATGAAAGAAAGCCATCCCCGACCAGTTTGGGGGTGGCTTTCTTTCATTGATCCCGCAATTTTAACAGATAACATGTATCTACAAATCCTTTATTTTGTCATTTTAGTAACTATATAATAGTATGTATCATAATTTTTTTTACCTTTTATCATAAAAGACTAAATATTAACCCTTTATCGCGCAGTGTGACTTTACTGATTTTGTTCTGGCTAACGCCAGACTATTTTATTCAGTTTCGGAAAAACCTCCGTGCAGTAAAGGTTTAAGAGATGTTTGCTTAATTATTTACTGCGCAGAGGTCTTTCCGAGACTGAATAAAATTGTTTGGCATTAGCCAGAACAAAATCAGTAAAGTCACTGCCCGACAAAGGATTAATTAAGATCGATTTCACGTTATAGGCGCACATATTAAAATACGCGTAAAGCAGTTAGAGTATATATGGAAGGAATTAGTTTTCTTCACACTTTTCAAATGTTTTAAGAAGGAAAAAATATAAAATAAACAATGAATAATGATAGGCCATTAAATTTCTGCATGTAGAGTTTCAGAAACCTAAACCGAGGAGTTTTGAGATTGTAACTCCATTCTGGAGTTACAATCGCAAATTGGTTCATTTCCATTCCAGGTTCTTCATTCCGGTCATTACCGCAAAAGTAAAAGCTCGTTTTATTATCCGGTCACTGTGTTAGGGCACTTTCATGGCCCTCCGTAATATCCCTATTTTTAGCTGTGGAATTGGGTCACCAGTTTAGTTAAAAAATTTATTTACATTATTTTAATTTTATGACTTCATTAATTATATTTCAAACTACGAATCACTGTTAGAGGTAGTAAATAAAAATATAATCAGTCAGGAAAGCCAGGGACTGGCACAGCGCTCGGGCCACAAGAATAAGGCTCATCGCGCTAGCTCCTTAATGGCCAATTCACCAACACCATCAGGAAACGCTCCCCCGATCTCACTGACTTCAGTTCGCTTATATAGGGAAACTGTATTATACCTACTGAGCCACAGACGCTGCTGGTGTTAAAGATACGCGGTCATAATGAATACGGTACCTGGAATAGATCTACTGTAGGGAGTTAGGATCGGTTTCGTTGTGCTTTTAGAAATGAACCATAACGAATTCTTTACTGCCAATTTTTACTTCAGTAAAAGGAAAGTAGCAATTCAGGAGAGAGTTTCTCTAAAACTAGAAATCTCATTTCACGGAAATAATCTCTTCTCATTTAAGGAATTCTCTCATCTCTGAGCATAAATGGGTGTGAAATGACATAAAATGAGAGTAATTCCATAAATCCGTTCATGCGTATATGATCAGTGAGTATTCAGTAACAATTTCGTTGATTAAAATGAGAGTAATTCCATAAGGTCGTTTATGTATTTGATCAGTGAACATTCAATAACAATTTCGTTGATTCACAGTTAAAAATCGAGATTCACTCTCATTTTAAAATTTCCCTCTTTCATTTGATGTTGAAGAGAAATAATTGCGGCATTAATTTATTATTTATTTTGCATACATGCGCAGGTCTCTCTCTCTCTCTCTCTCTCTCTCTCTCTCTCTCTCTCTCTCTCTCTCTCTCTCTCTCTCTCTCTCTCTTAATCCCTTCCGTTAGGCATATGGGCTACAATCGACGGTTACGCGCCCTGAACTTGTTTTCGCTGGAAACTCGGAGGCTGCGCGGTCAACTGATCGAGGTTTTCAAGCTCTTACGCAACAATGGTTGGAAGTTGGATTTGAAACAGTTTAGGACTAGTGTGTGTGGGAATTACTTTACGTATAAGATCTGTGACACGTGGAACAGGTTACCTTCAGAAGTTGTGAACAGTTCCTCTGTGGATCAGTTCAAGAAAAGGTTAGACCAAATCTTGCACACTATTTGAGTGTGTACAAAATTTTCCCTGGCACCCGTTGCCATTGGTTCCTCCTCGGTATGGGCCGCAAGGCCTTTTGAGGTACTTCTTTTCCTTGTAACTCCTTATAACACTCTCTCTCTCTCTCTCTCTCTCTCTCTCATCCTAGCCATTGCGTGTTATTCTACCTGCAACAAAAAAGAAAGTCCCAAAATAAGACATCAATTTGAACATTTGTTTTAGTTTTAATGTATTACTTTTGTAAATTTAATTTAAAATATGTTTTCTATGAGACCGGACTTATGGGATACCCTGTATAATATGTGTGTGTGTGTGTGTGTGAAGTACATTTACTGGAATAAACTACTGTGTGTATATATACACACAGTAGACTTCGATTTGTTTTATATATTATGTTAAATAAATTAGGGTCGACCTTATACTTGGTCTATTTAAATGACTAATAATATATGAGAAGTGTTGAGAAAAATAGATAGAATATGTAGGACGATATACAGGGTGTCCCGTAAGTCTGGACCCATAGGGAAAAATAATAAAATTACAAAATAGTCCAAAAATTTATTTATAATATATTTTTTTATTATTTTTATTATTATTTTTATTATTTTTTTATTATGATCTTACTCCGCTGGAGTTTTATTTGTGGGGCCACTTGAAAGCCAAAGTGTACGAGGTCAAACTTCAGAACATTTTCCACCTTAAAGCACGCATTGTGGAGGCGTGTCAAGAAATTTCTGCGACTGTGATTCAGAAAGTGCTGTCGCAGTGGAGATTACGTCTTCAACTATGTGTGCGACACAACGGCGGACACTTTGAACAGATTATGTAATAAATTTTTGGACTATTTTGTAATTTTATTATTTTTCCCTATGGGTCCAGACTTACGGGACACACTGTAAGACAATATAAAATAGTTAATGTCTTAAATTTTCGATTAAAAAAATAGACAAAGGGAAATTAGAATTTCACGCTTGCTTTACAGCATAATTTCAATTTTCACAATTTTGTCTCGGGTAGCGATGAGAATTTCATGGAAAGAAAGCGTCCCTTCATTAGTGTCAATGTCGGTCCCTCTCTTACACACACACACACACACCACACACACACACACACACGTTTGGTCATTTTACGCAACTACCACATTTTCAACTGTGGATGGCGTCATTGAACCTAATCTAAATAACCTAATTAACTTCACTTCCACTAACTTAGCCTAACCTAGCGTAAACTAACCTTCCCTCGTTTTCATGATACTCAATGATTTTCAACGTAAAGAGCATTTCTGAAACTATGTCGACGCCACTAATGTCACCTGTTCGCACGTTCGTGTCGTTATGAGCTGTGTATGTATATCCTAAAGATTGTCGCGATTTCGTAAGGTACCCATGTATAGAAATATAAACGCATAACCGCGCATTTCTGCATATACAAATGCGCACGCATATGCGGTCATGTCTTTATATTTTCGACTATGATAGATTTTAATTAAATGTCCACTGGCTCGAGTGCGGAGGGTTAGCACCGCAAGAAACCTCTGGACGCGAAAGCGTTGTTTCCTCGGGTGATGAAATGTCGTCAGGTTGTTGTTAGCATTTATCCGGTGATAGCCGAATGGTCAACGCTCGCATGTCCCAGTCAGAGTCGAGTCAGGTTCGAATCCTAAACAACTCAGCCAACATAACATAGCTAAAGCGACAAAATTAACAAGACAACACGACACAATACATCACGAAGACCCCATTGCCTTGCCCACCCAGCAGGCAAGGATGATTGTCAACTGAAATGTCTGGTTACAAGGTGTGAAGGCCGACAATGCAGGTATTCGCAATATGTCAGTTTATAATAAAAAAATTAAATGATACATAAAGCCAAATAGTAACGAAATATTTCTTAAAAAATCTAAAATCAACCTTCCCGAAAGGGCTTTCAGCTGAAAATTTCACGAAAAAGTAAACGTCACTATGAAAATATTAAAAGCTCACAACTTCTACACGACAAATTAATAAGGGAATATTTATAATATAAGCTAGCCCTAAAGAAACTAACTCCTTTGTTCGTTTTTCCAATATATACATGCTATGTGCGATGGACAGCACAAGAAAGCAACTCGCTCCTCCACCAAGCCAGGCCTAGAGGCGGGGTCACCAGCTTCATCGTCGTGTGAACTGCAACGAGGTTAACGAGGTTATATGAGGTCATTAGAATAGCACAGGCGCATCTCCCGGTTTCCCGATATCCCGTTTTGCGCAGTAACCAATCAGCACGCTGTATTCCGTGGGTGTGACGCGCTTCCACACGGGCTTGAGACCAAAACCATTAAACTCGGTTCAGTCGTTAACGAGTAATAACGCGTACTAACGCATAATAACGTTAACGAGTAATAACTTGATTTTCGGGCGTACGCCCTTTCTATTCTATACGCTTCATATATCCTTACGGAATAGTAACGGAATGAGAGCTGAAAATATTTTTCATTATCAGAAAAGTCTCCGCCTACGGAGGCGAGGCCTGCGCACTATCTCACTACTGGATGAGACATTATGGAATCTCCAATCAGAGACCATATTTCATTTCTTCCAAAGGCTGACCAATCAGAGGAAGGAAAATATTTTTACAATTTTTATCCGATAATATTTCGTCATCATATACTGTATAATTATACACACAATGATTTCCTCAACTAAAAACTTTCTTAAAATTTGTTTCGTCAACTGATATTGAAAAAAATTAGGTTTAGTTTTGGCTACTGTAAAACTCGCAAGCTTTAATTTACTTAAATTGCATGATAACAAATATGACTAGTCGTTAAGTTTCATTTCAGTCTATATTTTGTAGTTGTTTAACATTTTTAAAGTGTCCTTCTTGCGTGTGTGTGTGTGTGTGTGTGTGTGTGTGTGTGTGTGTGTGTGTGTGTAAATGAACAAACTTTGAGACTTAGAGCAAAAGTCTCAAAAATTCTTGTTAACTAAAACTTGTTTCTTGCTCCCACGAGTCGCGATATACTTCCTATTTACAAATTTTGAATTAGAAAAGTTTCATGTTTCGGTCTTTAAAAATCTGAATTTCACTCTAATAAATACCTGATCTGGCTGACAATATTCTACACACACCCACACACACATGAGAGAGAGAGAGAATGTATTCATTTTTTCTTTGCTTAATTTCTTGTTTTTAACAAATTTATATAATTTCCGATACTGATTTCTGAAGATATAATAATAATAATAATAATAATAATAATAATAATAATAATAATAATAATAATGGCCGATTTAATTAGGAATTTTCAGACAAAAAGGGTTATTTTCTCCTTTCACACCCAAAATACTAAAGTATTTATACTGTATATAGAATGTTATGAGCTCCTTAAGATCGCAAACCTTTAGTGACGGGGATGAGCAAGCCCTCTGCTAACTGACTTCACTGCTTGAGTTTTGGCAGAGCAATGTGGCTGGCAATGTGTACTGATGAGATATATATTTTGGGTTAAGACTCAAGCAAAGTAACTAATTAAATAATTTGATTAAATAATTTATTCAGTTATTAAACATACCAGAAAAATAAATAATAAATAAAATACACGAAGGGTGTGTATATAAAACGTATAATATATATACACAGAGCGGCAGGAAAATCGGCCCACTTGGCAAGCTTCTGTTTATAAAAGTTTTAAAATTCGAAAATATAGTCTATGAAGCAACCAAATAACGAGAAAAAACAACGTCAGCTGCGAACACACTAGCTGTAACGAATTTTCGAATTCTTTTAAGAATTCGACAGTCTGACATTCAGTTGCTCTTAGACTGCTAGTGCCACTTTTTTCTTCCACTAGTGGGAGTAGGCATTTGCGTTTAGTAACAGATAGACTTCTAATTCTTTTGGGTTTCAGAATTGGACATTTACAATGGATTTGAGTGCCGTGAACGTCGCAAGAGTCGTCGCCCTAACTGAAGATGGTCGGAGCCAGCGTTACGTCGCCGATGCGCTAGGAATTCTAAGAACAACGGTTCGACGTGTTTACCAATGTTATGTGGAGACAGGAGAGTACACCCGAAGACCAGGATCTGGAAGATCGCGCTGCACATCTGCCGGTGACGATCGTTTCATCGTCTTGAGTGTTTTGCGAGATCGTCGCTTGACTACCACAAACGTCCGCAGTGAGCTGGAAAGGTCTCGAGACGTCAGTGTATCGAAGCAAACCGTTAGAAGGAGACTTATGGAAAGTGGCTTACATGCTAGACGTGCAGCAATGGGCCCGGAATTGCTCCCACACCACCGCAATGCTCGTCTTGCTGAGCCTCCTCCAAAAGCAACCCTCTCCGTAAAAGTGCACGGGGCGAATCTTTCTCCTGTTCTTCATACTCTTTCCCGTCCATCGGATGTTCGAAGATTAAATCTTGATTCGTCCGTGAACAATACTCGTTCCCATTGGGCCATAGTTCAATTGACATGCTTACGAGCGAAAGCAAGACGAGCATTGCGGTGGTGTGGGAGCAATTCCGGGCCATGTAACAATGTGTGTGTTGAAGGACAAATTGAAGGAGGGTGATTTAGTGGAGTTCTACAAGTCCTTATCAACGTTATCAACGGAACAATTCCAAGGCCTTTTAAAATTCGCCCGGAGATTTGTGTCGCATTTCGGAAGCACCTACATTTGTGAGGCAATATTTTCGAAGATGAAATATGCCAAGTCCAAGTTACGAACACGACTGACAGATACACATCTCTACATCACACTTGGTGTTTCGAACCTAGCACACAATATTATCGTCTGATAAAAAGGCACAGTCTTCCCACTAAATCGGTAAGTACTGATTTTTATGTGGCCCGCTATTGCTGTGTACAGTAAATGTGCAATGTTGCCCACTTGAAAATTAAGTTGGGCACCCCTGACCTGGACCATAGGAACACTACGAGAAACAAGGAAGGGGGGTTAAACCTGAGGGCAAAGGATTTGAAACGAACACTATAAAAAACTTTTTCACGTATAAGATAATCGAAAAGTGGAATAGCCTTCCTATGGGGTCGTAACGAGCACTTAGGTAAATGTTTAAGAACGGGTTAGGTAGGTATTTCAGCAGCGCATAAACTTACAATAAAGGAAGGGTAAATAGAAGGGAGAAAAATCACATACATGATATACAAATTCTGGTGTGCTGACCAGCTAGATCAGTGCTCCTTTATCTAAATAATTCCAGTGCGAAGGATAACAATGTAAACAAATTTTAAAGAGTTAACCTTTCACTATGGTGGCCTTTGGCATTCAATCGAAGAAATGATGCAGCGATGAAGTGATGCCTTCTTGTATATAAAAAACAAATAAAAAATCCTTTAAAAAAAAATTGGATGCTGTAGTTTAGATTACGTAGTGTAGCGTTTCATACTATCCTTTATTTTCCACTGTACAGTAATGCGTAACTGGATAAGCGAGATAAGCGTACGCATGGTGTGAATGAGTTCTGAAGCTCTTCTACTTTTTCTTAATTTCCTAAAAAAATCTTCTTTCACCACTCTTTTCTATCAGCAGTGGTTGGCGGAGGAGGGGGTTGTTTTGTCTATTCTATACTTTACTACTACTACTACTACTACTATTTCTGTGTGAAAATTTTACATTTTTACAAGTATAAACACGATATAAAAGTTTACAGTATTCTGTATATTTTCATTTGCTTGTCGTTTTTCTTCTTTTTTCTTTCTTCTTGAGTTAACCTGGAGTGGATTTTAGGGTTTTTGTTAGCTTGTAAATCTGTAAATCAGTAAATACCCTTCCACAATTATACGCTATAAATCATACATCCGAGCGATAGCAGCACATTCATTAAAATGATTTAGAACTTAACAGAAGAAGTTTCACTTACAGGCAATTACAGTTAACACTCTTTTGCATTAATCTCACAAGATGTGAAAATGAAAGTGTATGTCTCGTCTGACAATTAGTCATACAGATCTTGACAAATGAAAAGCACCACCAGATGACGCTCCTCCAAACATACGCCCGGCTCTTTCCAGGAGCGATTTGGGAACCTGTTTTCAAATACAACAGTTGCAGTAGCTGTAACAAGCAGCGGGCGATAATCAAAAAGTCTTTACTTATTCTAGTTTTCGTGTTTGCGCTTTACCTAACAAGGAATAGATAATTTTACTTGGATAATTTCAGTTTCTGATACATCAAATATTTATATATACTGTAAATAATAAAGTAATTATCCGTAACGATACGAATTTTCATCCTTCAAATTTACAACTTTCTGGTCTTGTAAATATTAACATTTACAATTCTAAAGTCATTCAGAATAGGAACAAAATTGTTCATGGGTTTTATAATGCGAAATACACGAGTCTGTTAAGTATGATGACGATATATATATATATATATATATAATATATATATATTATATATATATATATATATATATATATATATATATATAAAACAACTCGACAACTCGACACACAAGAATTTTCCACAACGTTCTTGCGCCTGATGCATCAGGCAAAGGTTTTAACTAAAATTTAAGTTTTGACTGAAATTTACACAAACTTTTTTCTTCCAACGTGCGTTAGCGCGAGACTTGAAAATGTGTTTCATACTGCGCAAAACTTTTGTAATTTAGAAAGAAAGATTTTTTTTCCAGAAGTTGGAACACTGCACAAGAATTTGCCGATTCTGCAGTCTGGAAATTATTCAACCTCCAGATAATCTTACTTTTGTAACTGACATTCCTCTTAACATCTTATTCGCCTTATTCCTCACCAAAGAAAAATTACGGCAAACCTTCTTTTATGTGGTGATATGAAGCGTCATTTTTGGTGGCTTAAGCCTTTAAAAACTGTAAAATTTCCAGAGTGGCACTAGACCCAACTTGCATAAAAATTAAGATTACTGCAGCCTATCAATAAAATAAGCTAGTCTTAACAGCACAACTGTATTGGGTCAGTGGCTGTATCCCAGGTCAAAATCGTACATCCCAGGTCAAGAATTTACAGCTAATGAATCGATTTTCCAGTCTTTCATCAATCTTAGGGTCTCTGCATCAATATAATAACCTAAGTAGTTGTTGTCACAACTCTGCCTTGAGATTTAAAGCTTACAGTAGGCTATAATTAATTACTAGTACTAGACTGCAAAATCTGCAAAATCTTCATGCAGCATTCCAGTTTTTAGAGAAATTCTTGCTTCCCAAATTACGAGTCTCGCACAATATGAAAGATTCTCACTCATGATATTTCAATCTCATGCTAACGTGCCTTGGAAAAGAAATTTTCACATCAACTAATGGAAAATATCATGAAGTTAATTTCTTAGCCTCTGAGGATGGTACTACATTTGTTGTAGGCGAGAACTTCAGTGGAAATTCTTGCCGTACCCTACTTGTTCAGTGTGAGTAATTTCAGTTAATACTCTAGCCAAACACATTGGGTATGAGCAGGGGCGTACCTAAAGTATTTGGCACCCGGGGCGGATCCTTCCTTTGGCACCCCCCATAAATAATTTCAAAATTTAAAAACACAGAAAAATATATTATGTTTGCAAGTAGATTTTTAAACAGTACAGTACTGTCATAAGCAAATTGGAAATAAGAAAAATGCAGGACATTAAAAATTCAGTGAACAGGTAATACTGCATTTTATTTTATACAAAAAACACAGGAAATCCAGTCTCAACGCTTAGCCTATTCTTCAAGGGTAAATAGAGAGGATTCACAGTCTCTGCTTTCGAACCTTAATTTCTGCAAATTGATCAATGACCTCATCAAAATTCACCTTCTTTGCATATTCATGTTCAATTGAAAGTAAAGCCAGATTTGTTAATCTTGTCTGACTCTTGGTCGAGCGAAAGAATTTTTTTATCAATTTCAATTTGGAAAAACTTCTTTCACATGAAGCAATAGACACAAAGACAGTCAAAAAGAATCTCAAACACAGTGACAAGCTTGGCAAAGATTCACAAAAATCCCATTTCACAATAAACTCCAGAAACTGCAATGCTGTCATTTTCTTTGCCTCTTCAACGCTGATTTTGGCAACTTCCAAATGCTTCCGAAGTCGTCCAATTTCCACACTGATATCTTCATCAGATAATTCATCGAAACTCTGAGTCAAATTTGGAATATACTATATTAAGCATGTAAGCATTAACAGCTCTCCATGCAGTCACATCATCACCCTCTCTGTCTTAACATCACCATGTAGTTGCATTAAAAAAAATCATGCAGTCATATCACCACCACCATCGTAAGATCACCACATAGTCACATAAAAAACTCACTCAGTCATACACATCATCGTTACTTCAGTAGTCGTGGTTGTAGGAAAAAAGTCAAGTCTAAAGTTTAGTGCAAAGTGTGACTTTCCTGTGTCTTTTTACTGATAACCAGTAGTCACAGGGGCCACCATTCATAAACATGAGTTTCTATAACATCACGACGATGCATTTATAAACACTTAAACATCACTATGATACCACATTGTCAAAAATTACTGGACGCTGGTATAAGTACCATGATATTGTTATAAACACCAGCACTTTATGCTTTATCATAATTATTTAATGAAACATACAGTATCTCATGTACATGTGGAGTCACAGTGTCAAGTGAACAAGACTTGGAATGTCAGTTGCAGCCAGCTGGCTATACTCAACAAACTGATTACTAAAACGTCAACAAACGTTCGCCTTTCGATGTAATTTTTATCAAATATTTAATTTTTCGTTTGTAAATTTTGTATTGCCAATAAAAATAAAAATTTATTTTATAGTGGAAATTAACATTAAGCTGTTGTAATAGTTTGAACATTTTTTAATTTTTTTCTTACTTTGGTGAATTTTTCATTTGGTTTGAAAACTTGTACTGGTATTTCAACTCTCCCGATGGCCCCCCCTCCTCCTGGCTGTCACCCGGGGCGGACCGCCCCCTCGCACCCCCCTTAGTACGCCACTGGGTATGAGAGTTTGGCCAATATTGAGTTTTGGAGGACACCAGATTTCAGTGATCCGCCCATTTCAGCCATCTGACTAACGAAGATGAGTCTTACAGCCGGGTAAGGCTGCATTAGGTTAGGTGGTCATTTTAGGTTGGTTATTTCACATGTGACCAACTTTCAGCCAATCAGGGTCCAAAAATTAGGTGGCCCGAAACTCAATATTCACTGAGAGTTTTATGGAAAAAATCAGAAAATTTGAGTAGATTTTGTAGTGCAGGCCTAGTTTAAGCTTATTTGTAAAGTCTATTTTGGCCTAGTATTAAGAAAAAAATATATGCATAAACAGGGTAGTTGTAAAAAGTAATTTTCAATAGAACCTGACGACAGAACTAAAGGTCACAATGCAAAAATTGGAAAGGACTGTAGATCACACCTACGTAAATATTTCTTTAAATTTACGGTAGTGGATTTTTGGAATGACTTGTCAAGTTGTCATCTACAAATGGTGAATAGTAGTAAATATCTTGGATAACTCTAAGAAGGGACTTAATGAATTTTTTACTAAAAAATAAACCTTGTAGATAGCAGAAAGGTTAAATTTAGCCTAGCTGGTAGTAGGGTTGCCAGATTTTTCAAATGCCCATGCGGGACAAAAAAAATTCTGAGTTGCTTTTTTCAAGACCAAATTTTTTTCAAATTGAAACTAGATTTCTTCAATGGTTGCAACAAACAAAATTGGAGCAATTTTATTAAAATAATGTTTAACAATTAAACCGTGAATAATATTGAAATTATTATACATAATATTGAAATATCATAAATACCGGTAATATTGAAATTATCGTAGCATATTAAATACTGTAGTATACATCGCTTTACTAATTATACAGGGTGTACATAAAGTCAGGATCTATTTTTGTGAAGCACTTGGAAATTATATGGAATTCAATCATAAAATGATAAAGTGGTAACATTTATTAAATAATTAAGAGTAGGATTCGACGTGACGCCCATCAGTATCCCTGCACAGCTCAAATCGTTCCGCAGCATTTCTAAACACATTCTGGAGCATTTGCGGGGTTATGTTATCTGCAGCAGTTCGTATACGTGTACGTAAGTTTTCAAGACTCGTAATCTTCGTCTGATAGACGTGCGATTTGATAAAGCCCCATGCAAAGAAATCTAAAGGGGTTAAATCTGGTGATCTCGCTGGCCAAGGTCTTTGGTTGCTTCCGCGTCCGATCCAGCGATTTGGAAAACGTCCATTTAGATAATCCTGAACAATTTCGGCATAGTGACAAGGAGCACCATCATGTTGATAGACGACGGGGATAGGATTGTTAGTACCGTCGTCTATCAACATGATGGTGCTCCTTGTCACTATGCCAAAATTGTTCAGGATTACCTAAATGGACGTTTTCCAAATCGCTGGATCGGACGCGGAAGCAACATACCTTGGCCAGCGAGATCACCAGATTTAACCCCTTTAGATTTCTTTGCATGGGGCTTTATCAAATCGCACGTCTATCAGACGAAGATTACGAGTCTTGAAAACTTACGTACACGTATACGAACTGCTGCAGATAACATAACCCCGCAAATGCTCCAGAATGTGTTTAGAAATGCTGCGGAACGATTTGAGCTGTGCAGGGATACTGATGGGCGTCACGTCGAATCCTACTCTTAATTATTTAATAAATGTTACCACTTTATCATTTTATGATTGAATTCCATATAATTTCCAAGTGCTTCACAAAAATAGATCCTGACTTTATGTACACCCTGTATATTCTGACATATGTCAATATTTTTCTAAACTTTTAATATTCTTCAAGCAATTACAGGATTCACACTAATTCAAAGCTTACAACATAACTACAGCCGAAAAACTGCCAACTCGTAGCCAAACACAACATTTTATAAGCGTTATGTAATTTCTAGGATGTTCTAGAACAGGGTTTTTCAAACTGTTCCGCGGAACCCTAGGGTTCCGCGAGAACTTGATGGGGTCCCGTGGGGCATGCCATAATAGACTGAGAAGGAGAGAGAGGTAAGATAAAATAATATCAACTGGCATGGATGAATTTACAATGTATATTCTGCGAATTCAGTGATTGTATTTTGAAAGGCGTAGACAAAGAGAGAATGGGCGAGAGAGAATTTTAATTCAAACGATGAGATATCCAGAATAAGTGTTGCCCTCTCGCAGCCACAGTAAGAAACAGGAGCCCATTTTGTAAACAAAACACAGCTGATGACCACAAGCACTGATCTGATTGATTTGGCGAGTTTTTCTATGTTTTTAGGTTTAGTTTTCTCAGTTCACGGAAGTTATGATCACACTAATGTTATTAAATGCAGTGTAAATGAGTGGTAGCTTTCACAATGCATATTATACAAATATATGATAACGTTTTATAAAGAGCTTTGCTAACGAAAACTTTCATTTTACAATAAACATGATGTTTTTTATACTTATAATTTCTTTTATGCTGAGAGTAATGTGGGGAGGGGAATTTAAAATAAATAGGTCAATAAAAGTAAATTGTCTTTTTTTTTCTTGTAAATTTCTAAACTTATATATATTTTTTTGTGAAATTCATATAACTGTATATGTAAATTTCATAAATTACATACAGTAAATAAACTGCAGTGAGCATAAATTGTTTTATTACCATTTGCCTTATATCATTAAAATTTTACCTGTTGGTCAAGGTTGCGTGAATTTTTTTTTTTAAATAAAGGTTCCGTGGCTTCAAAAAGTTTGAAAAAACTCTGTTCTTGAACATTCAACATTACTCTACAGAATTCTACAGGATCCTACATAATTTTAGAAAATCCTATATCAATTCATCCCGAAAAAATTTGCTTAAAAAATGTTTTTTGCGGGACATTTTGAATACAAAGCGGGACGCAGGATTTTTTGATCAAATGCGGGACATCTGGCAACCCTAGCTGGTAGTGACACTAAGGCCCCTATCCAACCGATGGAGCTATAACTGATTGATTTAAGAAAGGGGAACCTTGTAAATAGTGGATTTGCATGCATTTGAAGGACAATTTCATGAATCTAAGAGTGGTTTGAAGGGAAACCTTGTAAATAGCTGGAATTCTTTATACAGTTCTACTGTAGTGTTATTGAGTAAAACATTACAGTATGTATTTAGGGCAGTTTAGTTCTTATTTTGGACAGGGATAACCCAGAAAGGCCCTGGAGGTTTTCTGCTATCCTTATGTTTCTTATGTTCTTATAAATATTTCTACAGTTTTGGGGTGGTAGATTTTTGAAATGACTCGCCGAAATGTTGGTGAACAGCAGTACACTGGGTAGTTTAACAAATGACTTGATGACTTCCCGAATAACTCTTTTATTCAAAGAGAAATCTTGTAAATAGGAGTTAAGTTTAGTTCATAGTGACACAATCCAATTGATGAAGATATAATTAAGACAAATTTATGGGAAAACATTAAGTTTCAGAGACACTGGCTTTTTGACAGTCAAAATTCGTTACAAGGATCTTCATTGGCTGAAGTAAGTAAAGTAATTATGAGGTTGTTTAATCTCCTTCGCAACATCTAAGGTCAAATGATAGAGGGGGGCCTGCAGCTTCACCTGGAATCTGAACCATGGGTCGCTACATCAGTTGGATACAGAGGATGGTCTCCCATCCAACTACTCTCCAGACCCAATGTCGCTTAACCTAACTGATTAATGGGAAACGGTGTTACGACACTGAACATAATATAGCCATGACTAGCTGAAAGTTGATCATATGGGAAGTAACTAACCAGCCTAAATCGACCACCTAATCTAGTGTAACCTAACGCGGATGTAAGGCTCAGCCTGATTGGTCCGATGGATGAAATAGGCAGGTCATCAAAATCTGATGTCCCCGACACTTAATGTTAGCGAAATTATGATTTCAGGTAAAAACGAAAATCTAGGAAATGGCTGGAATTCTTTACATTTTATATTACATTATATTTGGATAAAAGCCACTTTGGTCTACATTTTGCCAGGATTGAACGTGGCTATATACTTAAAAATAAACATTAAAGATTGCCATATAAAAGCTCGAAACAATCCCCTTTCTCATTTTAATGAAGACATAGGCTAGGCCTGGGGTCTAGTTAGTATAAATTAGTGAAGCTTAGAAACAATTCAGAAGAGGACCTTGGTCTAACTTAGTAAGTTAGTAGGCTCCGAGGCCGAGGCTAAATTTATTGGCAGTTATAAGACCTTTAAATAATTAGTAGAGAACTTTTAGTTAAATCAGGGCCTACAAAATATCTAAAATGATGTTCAGTCTATGAAGATTTTACATTGACATTCCAAAAAAAAAACAGGGCCTATTTCATTTTTATAAATTTGAATCATCTATTTGTGGTGAAAGTTCAGAAACAAAATACTCACTTTTGCCACCAGTTTTAAGCTATCAGATACTTTTGACTAAAATAGCAGGCAAAGAGTGAAAAGTAACATTACTCAAATGATAGTAGCGGACTATACAGAGTGTTTGAAAACTTTCTGTACAAATTGTAATGGGGGATAGGCAACACCAAGACAAACCCTTTTCGTCTATAAGTGTATGTCCGCTGACGTCACCATTCGGCGCGAGAGGGCGCCGCTGCAATTGGCTAAAAGGTGAAGTGGGCTAAACTCGCGCTTGCCGCGGGCATTCTTAAATCGGACGTAGTACGCGTAGCATGTTTATTTAAAGAAGGCATGTTTATTTAAAGGTGCTGAAAGTTGCGACCGGTAGCATCAATGCATGCCCGACAGCGTCGAAGCATTGACCGACGTACACGTCGAAAGATTCCCGGCATTTCGGGAACAGTTCCAGCGGCGACAGCGATTCTTGCTACGAGGTCTTCTTCTGAGTAAATGGGAGTCTCGTACACGAGGTTCTTCATGTGTCCCCACAGGAAGAAATCGAGGCATGTTAAATCGGGCGATCTCGGTGGCCAGGCTACGGGCCCACCCCGGCCTATCCATTGGTCCCCAAAAGTGGCGTTCAGATAATCCCGCACATCGTTGCTGGAGTGTGCTGGGGCCCCGTCGTGTTGAAACCACATTCGTCTACGAATAGCCACGGGAACATCTTCCAGCAGTTCCGGCAACGTTTCTTCAAGAAATATCCGATAAACCCGCCCGTCGAGTCGGGCAGGCAGCAGGTACGGCCCAATCAACTTGCCATGGACGATACCCGCCCAAACATTGACGGCGAACCGTTCTTGATGAGCATGCACCCGTGTAGCATGTGGATTTGCGTGCGCCCACACGTGAGAATTGTGCATGTTAAACACACCCTCACGTGTGAAACAGGCCTCATCTGAGAACAGCACATAAGCCGGAAAATTAGGCTGCACCGCTGTCTGCTGCAGAAACCAGCGTGCGAATTCCACACGAAGAGGGTAATCCCGAGGTTGTAATGCCGGGACTCTCTGACGATGAAACGGATGTAACTGCTGCTCGTGCAACACTCTCCAGACCAGGTCGTGGTTCACACCGAGGATACGTGCAACACCTCGCGTGCTTGCGCTTTGATTGTCCTCAAATCGCCGTAAGATTTCTTCTTCCATGTCAGGAGTGCACACGTTTCTCTCCCGACCAGTGTCATGCATGTTTGCATGGAATGTTCGTTTCTCGCAGTCGCCGATGCAAATGCGCAAACGTTTGGTGGTTTGGCACACGTCTGTTTGGGAAGCGCTGTCGGTACAACCTCACAGCAGCTCTTCCGTTTCCATTGGCAGCCCCATACACCATATGCATGTCAGCCATCTCAGCAGTCGTGAAGCGCTCCATGTTACGCGTACTACGTCCGATTTAAGAATGCCCGCGGCAAGCGCGAGTCTAGCCCACTTCACCTTTTAGCCAATTGCAGCGGCGCCCTCTCGCGCCGAATGGTGACGTCAGCGGACATACACTTATAGACGAAAAGGGTTTGTCTTGGTGTTGCCTATCCCCCATTACAATTTGTACAGAAAGTTTTCAAACACCCTGTATATATTTTTTTATGCAGGAAAGAGGCGCCAAGGGCGAACGCCCTCAAAAAACGCCCCCCCCCCCCCCAAAAAAAAAGAAGGAAAAGGAGAGTCAAAATCAAGGTCTCTAAAGCTGTTAAAATCTATACCATTTTTGTTTTAAATTTTGAAAAGAATATGTTGTGTGTAAGATGCATGTATGTTAGAGATGTTCTTATTTTGCGACTTTTTAATTGTTATGACTGCGCCCCCAGATATTGTGCGAATAGCCATATAAACAAAGCATGTGAAGTTTGAGAGCAATTGGATAATTTTTAAAACCTCCCCGGGCATTTTTGTATTCTCCCCCTGTGAACTCAGTGAACTTTTGGGTTGCTTCTTTGATTGCTCCGCCTCCTAATGCGTTCGGTTTTAGTAAATAATATTACGCAGCAACTCAGTTATTGCCATCCTAGCGTCGGAGTCGGTTGTACAGATATTTTAGTTTCGTCTTGCCTTCTAGGCCAAGAAGCCAAGCCTCCAAGGTATTGATTTCTCAAATAAATTGTGGAAAAGTAAACTTGTAGATGACAATGTTAGCTTGCTAGCGAGGGAATCATATTTTAATTTTATATCATTTCATTTTAATTCATTATTTAAATCTATATCATTAATTTATATTAATCGTTATATTTCATGCTATAAAGTGTCTATTTCTCTAATAAGTTTTAACATTTTTCCCTTCACAGACTTGAAATTATGTCGTCAACTGCAACTGTTAAGCGTACGATGCGGAAGTCAACCAAGGTGTTTCTGGTATGCCACCTATTTGAGTCTCTGACCGGCTCAAAGCTGCCGTCGAAAGGAGAGGTCCTCCACCACTTCTTCCATGTGTACATCATCGGCAAACAGACAATACGGAAGGCGGCTGATATCGTCATCAACGAAGTCTGCGAGTTTTGGGAAATTGCCCGGATCCCGACCTCCGTTCATCATCGTTGCGCCTAGCTCATCACGTTGCACGAAGAGTGGAAGAACCTGATGCGCAAGAAAACGCAGGCAACCACGCCGTTCCTCATGAACAAGCGGAACGCCTGACGCGCGGTCTCAACAATCTATTTGACATCGCACACGGGAACGCGCTGAAGATGCTCGTCATTCAGGAGGACAAAGCGTTTCTCCTGGCCCAGCGCGAGTACGTCGGCGTGGGGGCGATGCTCGGCGTCGACCGCCTCCTCGCCAAGCGTGAGGCGCGACAGGCGCATCGCAGAGGATCGCGCGCGCCAGGAGGAAGAAGAACGGAAGCGCGCTGAGGTGGGAGTGACCAAACTCAAACTGGACTCCAGCTCCAGCGAGGGCAGCCCACGGCACCCTCGACAAAGCAACGACGCCCACGCCCAGCCGTCGACATCCAGCGCCGCAAGCCCGCCGCCACCGAAACGTCGCGGGCGACAGCAGGTCATCACACCGAAGGTGGCCGCCGCGCTCGACCGCGCGCACATCACAGACAACAAGGCGGTCCACGTCGTGGCGGTGATTGCCGAGAGTCTTGGGCACAATGTTGCGGAACTCACCGTCAACCGGTCGTCGTTCTACCACTCGCGCATCAAGCACCGCAAGGAAGCTGCCGCCGTCATCAAGCGGGCATTTGCGCCAGACACCCCGCTTATCGTACACTGGGACGGGAAGCTGGTGGCTGACGTTACGGGAGGCGCGGACAACGTCGAACGGCTGCCCGTCCTTGTCTCCGGCGAAGGAGTCGCCAAGCTCCTCGCTGTCCCAAAGCTCGTCACCGGCACTGGTCAAGCAATGGCGGACGCTGTCGTCGAGGCGGTGGAGGACTGGGGCGTCGCAAACCACGTCGCCGGCCTCAGCTTCGATACGAAGGCGTCCAACACCGGCGCGCGCGCGGGCGCCTGCGTGCTCATCGAACAGAAGCTGGGCAAGGAGCTGCTCAACCTTGCCTGCCGCCACCACATGCTCGAACTCGTCGCCGCCAAGGAGTTCGGCGAGTGTTTCCGCACCTTCTCCGGTCTCAACGTCCAGCTCTTCAAGCTATTCAGGAACGGTGGGATTCCATCAACACCGAGCGCCACCTGGTTATCGACGACGAGGAGGCCACGGTGGCCCTCATGGACGCGCGCGACGACCTCATCGCCCACTACCATTTCCACCTCTCCCAACAGCAGCCGCGCGATGACTAACGCGAGCTCTTGGAGTTGTCCATTATCGTCCTCGGCGGCGTGCCCACGCGCGGCATCCGGTTCATGCGCCCAGACGCCTTCCACCGCGCGCGCTGGATGGCGAAGGCCATTTATTGCCTCAAGATGTTCCTGTTCTGCGAACAGTTGGTCCTCACCGCGCCGGAGCGGATCGGTCTCAGGCGATTCATCAACTTCGCCCTTGCCCTCTACGTCCCGGCCTGGTTCGCTTCACCGAACCCCGCCGCCGCCCCGGCGAACGACCTTGCCCTCCTCCAGGATCTCGTCGGCTACGAGGACAAGGCACTCGCCAAGGTTCTGGCCGACGGCTTCGTGCGCCGGCACCTGTGGTATCTGAGCGAGCCAGTCGTGTCGCTCGCTTTCTTCGACAACAACACATCTGCGGAGACAAAGAGGATGATGGTGAAGGAGCTCGAGGAGCAGGAGGGTTCGGACAGCCCCCCGAAGCGCGTCGTCGTCGAGCCGAAGCCGGCTGTGGTGAACGGCAAGACCCTCGCAGATTTCGTCACCCAGTCATCGAGGCGGAGTGGCCCAGTGACCCAAGGTATGCCGCCGCCGCGCGGAGGGTGGCGAGTCTCCGCGTCACTAACGACTTCGCCGAGCGCGGCGTCGCTATGATGCAGGACTACAACCTGGCAATGACAAAGGACGAGGACCAGCGTCAGTTCCTCCTCCAGGTCGTCGAGGAGCACCGCCAGCGCTACCCTGACGCCCGCAAGTCCACCGTGACTTCTGCAAACTAGGCAAAAATGAGTGGGAGATGGGCGCCCATGAGACCCCCCCCCATTGAGGGGCTAATACTCGAGTAGAGGGGGACCTAGTATACAATTCAACTACAAAGT
The DNA here is from genome assembly GCA_023014485.1 of Bathynomus jamesi. Classification (NCBI taxonomy): domain Eukaryota; kingdom Metazoa; phylum Arthropoda; class Malacostraca; order Isopoda; family Cirolanidae; genus Bathynomus; species Bathynomus jamesi. The sequence continues at coordinate 588,254 of JAJOZX010001601.1, forward strand.
ACTGACATGTCGAAGATATCAGTTCCATCCAACGGCATTCCGCAACGACAATTTATAGCTATTCGCACAATATCCGAGGGTGCATTCATAAAAATCGCAAAATTTTAAATTTAAGCCCAAATAAGAACAACCCTAATATATGTGTAGTGAGGAATAGAGAGAGAAGAGTGTGTTTGAGAGCATGCTGGACTGCTCATAAGTAGATGAGACACGGAAAAAGATCAACTAAAGAGGACAACTTAGCAGGGAAAATGGGAGTTCCAGCACTCCTGTCTCCTGCGTAATGTTCTTCCCCCGGAGTACGTCCTTGGTCGATTTGACCATATATATATATACAGTGTCCCAAAACAACGTATACATTTTTAAAAAACTTATAACAGGCGAACCCACTAACGGATTCAGATGATTTTTATTTCTTTTTATAGGTAAAATATACAACATCGAAATAATAGATAGTTTAATTTGTTTTAAACACGTAAGTGTTCGAAATGTCGACCATTGACATCAATGCACCACTGCGCTCTTTGATTCACTGATTGGCAGACTTCAACAAAAATGTTTGTAGGGATATTTCTACACGCTTCTTCAACTGTGCTCTTTAGTTGTTCAAGTGATGTAGGTCTTCTACTGTATACTTCATTTTTCAAATGACCCCATAAAAAAAAGTCAAGTGGGTTCAAATCTGGTGAACGTGGTGGATACTCGATACTACCTCGTCGTCCGATCCACCGATAATGAAATGTTTCATCAAGGTAGTTCCTGACATCCTGATGGTAATGAGGAGGTGCTCCATCTTGTTGAAAGTAAATGTCCTCATCTCCGTATAACTGTCGAATTGCAGGAAAACCTTTTCCCCGAAGCATGTTGAGGTAGCTATGACCGGTAACTGTACCATCGAAAAAGAATGGACCAACCAAACCTTTGGAAGAAAAACCACACCAGACAGTTATACCCGGTAAATTTACATGTCGTTCCACATAAATGTGTGGATTTTCTTGTGACCAGTATGTGCAATTATGACGATTAATTATACCATTCAACTTAAATGTAGCCTCATCAGACCACACAATTTTGTCCGCAAATTGGCCATCTTCTGTGTTTTTTACTCGAAACCATTCGCAAAACTGGATTCTGCGATCCGGATCATCCTCATTCAAGGCATGTAATAATCTCGGGATGTAAGATTTCCATTTAGCATTCTTCAGAATTCTGTGGACACTTGTCTTACTTTTCCCTGTTTCACGAGCACATTGTCTCACAGATTTTCTTGGTGATCGGTTGAATACCTGTAGCACTTCATCAGAAGTGTCAGCATCTGTTGATGTCTTTGGACGCCCAGTCGCTTGCTTGTACACATCATGCACAGTACCGTATACTTCAAATTTCTCACAGATACGTGAAATGGTAAGTCGAGTTGGAGGATTAGTTCCAAAATTGTCTCTCCACTGTTGTTGAACCTTTGATATCTTCTCAACTTTAAAATACGACTTTAGTATCCATTTTCGTTGCTCAAATGATAAGCGCACACTTCCATTTTCCATGTTTACTGTAGGCAGGCAAGGCTATTACTAATTTCGATTTTGTATCTCCTTAGGCTAGCCAAGGCTGTTAACAATTTCGCTTTTGTATCTCCTTAGGCTATAGGCTATAAAAAGAAATAAAAATCATCTGAATCTGTTAGTGGGTTCTCCTGTTATAAATTTTTTAAAAATGTATACGTTGTTTTGGGACACTCTGTATATATATCAGACATGGGGCTGAGGTCAGCCTCGGGCATATTTTGCAGGCCTCGGCCTCGGATCTCAAAAGTGGCCTTGGCCAGCTGAAAAGTGGAAAGGCCTCATGACTTTCGTGAGGCCTTAGGGAGTCCTGATTTGTTTTGTTCTGTAATTTTCAACCCTCCGGTAGCGTTGGGGTGGAAATTCTTCAAGTGGGTGCGCTCGGGGTGGATATTCTTCAGGTCTTTGATAAATATTATTCAGTTAGGTGACCAACGGATTATTGACAGGTCGCTGTCAATAAGGTACATAAATATTATAAATGTCGCGATATAAGCACACCGGACAAAAAATTAGTCACCCCTAATAGCACCGATAGTAGGAAGTTCAAGGTCACACAGAGGGCGCTGATGTAGCATTGGTAAGTGACAAGTAGCGGTGACGTAGCACACAGGATCAGATCTGTTTCGTGAGGTGGTGAAGAACAAAGTGTGTGTTGGATATAGTCTGCAAAATGGGTCGTGAGGCAGACGTTACTCAGTGGCAAAAAGGAGCCATCGTGTTTGGCAGAGCCCACGGACACAAAATGTCTGAAGTAGCCCAATTTGTTGGTGTGTCAACGCGTACTGTCCAGCGAGTTTACAAAGAGTGGTGTAGTTCGCAATCAACTGACAATCGACGGCGTAACTGTGGCCGGAAAACAATTCTCGACAATAGGGGCCGCCGCCCTGTTTCTCGTCTAGTAACTGCAAATCGTTTTCAAACCAGAGAACAATTGCTCCAAGAAACCAATGCGGTTCTCCAGCGACCAATTTCCGAACGGACATTGCGACGAGAACTGCATGCGATGGACATCTGGAGCAGGGTACCACGGAAGAGGCCGCTGTTAACAGCAAGTCACAAATTGGCACGTTATAAATGGGCTCAGAGGCACAAAAACTGGACTGCGGCAGATTGGAAACGTGTAATTTGGTTCGATGAGTCCCGTTTTTGTTTGTTCTCCAATGATGGGAGGCGACGAGTACATCGCAGGTCCAATGAAGCCTTTAATCCTGAATGCGTCGAAGGTGTTGTTCAGGCTGGAAACAGAAAGTGAAGCGCGGACTCTGGCGGAACTTCGGGACCGGCTGATGAACGAGTGGCAGCAAATCGATGTTCAGTACATGCACAACCTCGTAGAGTCTCTGCCTCGCCGGATTCGTGCGGTTATGAAGGCCAGAGGCGCCGTCACACGTTATTAGGTACATTCTGAGAGAGGTGACTAATTTTTTGTCCGGTGTGCTTATAAATATTATTCAGTCAGTCAGCAGTAGAGCAACTGACTTAATGTAGCAAAACTAGTGTGGGAAAACAATCTATCAGTTGGTCATCAGTTGAACTGAGCTCATATAATGTGTTTGTGTTATTTATGTGTATAAACTATTGTACTGTATCTCTTTCTATAACAAAAAATAGGCCAAACTAGAGAAGAATACCACCTGGTATACTGATAACTAGCTACTAGCGTCGATAATTTTGTTTTTCGCCCGTCGTAAATTGTAACATATAAACTTCTAAATAATATGATTTGAAATGAATATATAATATCGGATGCAAACAATAATTTTGCTAATATAACGTAAATTGTTATATTGTTTGCAAATAATTTTTTGGGTCTTTTTCATTTACTTTAATAATATAAAGTATGATACATATAACTTTAAAAATGTCTGATAATGGATAATATCAGGTGCAAATATACTCTTGAATCAAATTACATATATAACATGTTGATATATCAGATGCAAAGATATTCTTAATATTATCGTTATTATATTATTATCGTATATATAATTATACAGTAATGGCATGATATAAACTTCATACCTATAGGCCTACCATACATCAGAAACATCTTTCACATACAGTACAAGTCACAATTACATTAATGATCTTTGGTAGACTTTAAGACCACAATTTCTTATTGTCAAGATGCATAAAAATGCAAAACTTTAAAAAAAATATGGTATCTCCAAATGTAGCTCTGTTTGCAATGTTCGCTGGAGTCGTTAATAATAATTGTTGTTATTTTATTTATTTGTTGGGTTCAAAATCCCAGCTGAGCCGTGAACGGCCAAATTCTGAAGGGCAAGTTCTACCTAAAGCCCAAGTTAAGCTAAATTAAAACTTACGGATTTGATATCCTATTAGGTCCTACCTCAGGGTAACCTCAGGGTTGCTGACTCGATGCGGGCCTACCTTAGACCTTAATTACATGAACTTAAAGTAAACAAAAAGGGTACTATTTGTGGTCTTCTTTCTGAACCTTGCAACAACCACGCAACCTGGACTATTGCACGATGCAACAATCGTGTATCTAAACAACCAAACTGAATTGCAAGAGAGCTCTCTATCAGACCACACCTTTACGTACGACCTTCCACATACGAGTAGAAAAGACGCGCAGCGTCCCAAAATGATGCCAACAGTGTGACCAAACAATGATGCCACAAGAGCTCAAAAATGCTAGCTCTAAATTAAGTTAATTTTTCACTAACCTTACAATTATGAGATGGATATATATACACCTTAACTTAATATATATACAAGCAATGCTGCATCAATCAGCTTAGTCATCGTATCGCCTTGGGACAACAATGGTTCTTCCTCTTCTAGATTTTCTAACACTCCCCACCGAAGAGGCATTGTTGTCATTACCTTCTGCAAGGTTAGCCAAGACTTCTTCATGAGGCTGTAACTCAAATGTTTCATCTTGACTATCTGTGTTTTTGCTGATTTCTAAAGCATAGAGTTTTTGTATAGGTCTCTTTAACTTTCCTCCTGAAGTATTTACCAGTGCAGACCTAACTAAATTGTCTTTGCCAACAAACAACTCTTCAATTATGCCAAGCTTCCAGCATTGCCTTGGTCTTTCATCCTCAATCATTACCACTTCTCCCACCTTGATACAATTTGCATTGGAGCCCTTTACCTTGCCTGATGGGTAATAATTGAGTTCTGGCAAGTATTCCATCTGCCACCTCTTCCATAACTGATCTTGTAGCTCTTCAAGGTACCTGAACCGTCTGGTTAACTCTCCTTGAGTGCTCTGGATAGGCTGCAAGTCTTCTGGCACACTGGGGTTTGATGTTAATCGTTTACCACAAAGAAAATGATTTGGTGTCAATGGCTCTGCATCCTGCCTACTGTTGTAAACAAAAGTGATAGGCCTACTGTTCACCATTGCTTCTACTTCACATAAAACAGTAGAGAATTCTTCTTTGCTCAAATGAGCATTAGCTAAAAGTTTCTTTAATGGACACTTTACACTTCTCACTAGCCTTTCCCAAAATCCTCCCCACCATGGTGCTCTCTCAACAATAAACTCCCACTGTACCCCTTGGTGTGAAAAGTAGGATTGGAATCCTTCCTCTTTTAGCAAGGACCAAATTTCTTGGAGTTCCTTTGCAGCCTTTTTGAAGGTTTTTGCATTATCCGATATGATTTTATTTGGGAAACCCCTTCTGTTCACAAACCTTTTAAAGGCCAAAAGAAATACATCACTACTTAAGTTGCTTACCAACTCCAAATGGATTGCTCTGGTGGTAGCACAGGTGAAAAGACATATATAACCTTTGTTAGACTCCCCTCGCTCATACACATAGACTGGCCCTGCAAAGTCTACTCCCACTACATCAAATGGGGCAGTATAGACACACCGTTCTCTTGGAAGTGGAGCCACCTTTTCATAATAAGGCTTTGCACTCCAACGCTTGCAAACCACACATTTATGCAAGACCTTTTTCACTACTTGTCTAATTTTGGGAATCCAAAATTGTTGTCTAATCTCTATTATCACTTCTCTAACTCCAGCATGTAGCAGCTTATGATGAGTATCCAGGATCAAAAGGTCCACAAAGTGCCCCCCAGAAGGTAGCAAAATTGGATGTCTTTTCTCCTCTGGAAGCCCAGAAAACTGTAGTCTACCTCCTACTCTCAATAAATCCTGATCCAAAAACACATCCAAACCCTTGAGCGCAGAATGTGTTGGTAGAACCTGTAATGGATGGCTGGTGAGCAATTCCCGCTCTTCACCAAATTTTTCCTTCTGCGCATATACCACCCAGTATTTCCTGGCTTGCTGAATCTCATTACTGTTCAGAATTCCTTCCCTTCTTGTTTCTCCCTTAATGTTGTTGGTAAATCTATATATCCATGCTGTCACTCTTAACAATATTTTCAGACTGCTAATGTCCTCAAGCCTCAATATGGGGTCCTGCTGCATAACTTGACAACTGTTCACAGCGCATTTTCTCACCTCACTCACCCATGCTTCTTCAGCCTGGCATTCTCCTACAATAGGCTGATTAGAAGGCCAGTTTTCACTTCCAAGTTTTAGCCACTCTGGCCCATTCCACCACAAACTTGATTGTGAAAGATCTTTCACTGAAATTCCTCGTGTTGGTAAATCAGCGGGGTTTTGGATGCCTGGACAATGCTTCCATTGCTTGGGATCTGTGTGCGCTTGAATTTCCTCCACCCTATTGGCAACAAATGGTTTCCATTTCCTTGCCTGACTTCTTAACCAGTGCCAAACTATAGTGGAGTCTGTCCAATAATAGCTTGGAATTTCATAGAGGGCCAAAGACTTTCGCACTGTAATTGCAAGCCGACTAGCAACAACGGCACCCATCAATTCCAACCTTGGAACAGAAAGCCTTTTCAAAGGTGCTACTCTACTCTTTGCAGCAACCAACCTGCAACTTACTTCCTCTTGCAATGCGCCTCTTATATAAATACAAGTTGCATAGGCTTCCTCACTTGCATCACAAAAGATGTGCAGCTCCAAATTGACTGAACTATTGTTCAACTCTCCAAAGTACCATCTTGGGATTTCAATGTCTCCAAGATGTGCCAATTCTTTGAACCAATATTTCCACCTTACCACCATATGATCAGGTAACTCTTGGTCCCAACCAAGTCCAATTTCCCAGAGGCTCTGAAACCAAATTTTTGACTTTATCACAAATGGAGCCAGGAATCCAAGAGGATCAAAGACCTTCGAAGCCAAACTAAGAGCTGTACGTTTTGTCCACCTTGTCTCATTCTCAGCCAGCTCTACTAAAGATTTCCCATTGAAGGTAAACAAATCATCATCTTGCTGCCAAACGATGCCTAGCACCTTTGCGTCTATTGCCCACAACTCCTTAATACCAGAATCTTCAATACTTTCTGCTGCATCAGGTACTACAGAGGAATGACTCATAAACTCTTGTAATTGCGAATGATTGGTCTGCCATTTTCTGAGCTCCATGCCAGCCTCCCTCATTATAGCTCTAGCCTCCATGAATATCTGTTTAGCCATTTCTGTATTATCCACGGAACATAGCAAATCATCAACATAAAAATTTTTCCTTATGTGTTCAATAGTGTTAGGATAGACTTCAGAATATTTCTTAAAATGGTACTGCATAGTAGCTGCCAACAGAAATGGACTAGAGCTGAGGCCAAACAACACTGACTTCATTCTATATGCTTGAACCTTAGGTTCATTTTCCAACAAGTCTTTCGTATCCCCCACAGATACCTTACTGCATCTCTGTCCTCTGGTTTTAACTTTATCCGCAAAAAGGCTTGCTTCACATCTGCAGTCAATGCTACTCTACCAAACCTGAATCTCAGTAACAAGGAAAATAAATCTGCATTTAAATTTGGCCCAGCATCCAAACAGTCATTCAAGGACACACCACCTTTGTCCTTGGCTGAGCCATCAAAAACTACCCTCAGTTTGGTGGTAGTTTTGTCTCGCCGTACCACTGCATGGTGTGGCAGATAATGTGCCTCCTGGCTCACCAGCTCACCTTGCACCCTTTCAGCATAGCCCTCCCTTACATAACTTAGGATGGCCTCATCGTATTCAATTAACAACTCCTCATTTTTTCTTAGCCTGTACAATGAAGTCTCCAACCTCCGATTAGCTAGCTGAAGGTTTGAACCGGGTTTGCAAGAATCCTTCCATGGTAGGCCAACTTCATAGCAACCATCTCTAAACCCAATCCCTTTTCAAATTGCTCTAAAACATCATTGTTCACTGTACTTGCCTGGTTGTCCTTTATACCAATAGATTCAAGTTCCCAAAACGCTTTCAAATGCCTTTCCAGACCATGGCTGTTCTCCTCAATCTTAACAAAAAGAGCCTTAACTTCCATTTCATTGCAATAACTACCATGTAGCATCCAGCCTAGCTTACTTTCATAGCTACCGGGCCTTGAGATGTACGGACAATATTACCAGTGATGAAGTCCCAATAATAGTCAGCTCCAATCAAAAGACTAATATCTTCTGTTCCCTCAAACTTATTATTGCCCAAATTAATTCCTTTAACTTGCAATTCTTGGACACATGCCATATCTAAACAAGTAGTGACTGGAGCACAAAGTTCCTCAATCTCTACAGCTTGGACCTTGATAGTGGGACTTTGCGGTAACAACCCTTTAACCAGAACTTCTACCTTCTTAAATTTGGTTCGGTTTTGAACGGAACCCCCAAACCCAGAAATTCTTAAATTTTCCCTCTTAAGTTCTTTAAACTTCAATTTTCTGGAAATTCTGGTCTTAATAAAACTACACTGGCTACCACTATCAAACAACACTCTTACAGTAGCTTCTCCCTCATTCCCAATTAATAAGGCTGCAGTTTTTGCAATAATCCCCCTTTACTTTTACTCCCTTGCATAGCAGTGGCATGTGCCACTGATGTCTCTACTTCTGGGGTAGGCCTACTAAGAGTGTTTTCACACAATAATGGCTGATGCCTACCATGACATTTTTTGCACAAAATTTTAAACTTACAAAACCTTGCTCTATGACCTTTCAAAAACATTTAAAACATGCTGTGGACTTAGTTACCCTGTCCTTTCTCTCCTCAAAGGGTAAGGCCTCAGCCACCTCACATTTATATGACTTGTGGTTGCCTTCGCAAAATATGCATTCCTTGATTCCCTTTAATTTATTCTCAGAGGAGGCATGTAGAGCTGACACTGTACCTGGGCTATTCCTTTTTGTGGAAACTTTGGTGCTGTGCCGCCTTTGTCCCCTTGTTTACCATCCCACTGTGCAAACTCAACTCCCTCTCGTCTTGCTAATTCTGTGCCTAAAAGACTTAACATCTGCTGAAGGGGGATGTACACATGTTCTGCAGAGTGTCCCCTACTTAATTCAAGCAAAATTGAGCTAGGCAATTTAGACTCCAGTGTAGGAACCAACATTATACCATACTTTTCCATTCCTACACCCAAGTTGTCCAGGGACCTAGTTCTAATTTCAAATTCATCATATACTGCCGTAACTCCTTGACACTATTAGGATTATTAACAGGAGGTATAGCTAAAAGTGCACGGAGGTGGCTTTTAATTAAGATCTCTGGCTTACCAAACCGTTTCTTTATATCCCAAGCCACATTATAATTAGCCTCTGTTAATGCTAATCCTGCATAGTCTTTGTTGCCTCCCCTTCCAAGAGGGACCGCAAATAATTAAACTTCTCCACGGCACTTAACACTTGACTAGAATGAACTGCTGATTGAAAACTGTCTGCCCATCCTTGCCATTCCTGAATACTCCCAGAAAATGTTTTGAGTACAAGCCTCGGTAATTGAACTACAGATCTGTTAACCTTAACTTCACAAGCATCATTTGTTGAGTGTTGTGTTTCATTATTAGACCTGGTCTCTAACTGTACTGAGCTGCTAAACTCTTTTGCTCGGAGGCCTACGTTAATCATATCATCAATAATCTCTTCAAAGTAAATTATGTTATTTTCTATTTCATCCTCTTCTATAAGAGCCTCAATTTTAACATTTACCTCACTTAGAGCAACCTTTTAGTTTCTAATATGGAAAGCTGCGCAGTCACTAAGCGTAAATCCTCTTGCTCTATGGCAGAATCTATAGTGGCAATGACCTTTGTAATTAGACCTTTGTAGGCGCTTCTCCTTTTTATAAATTTGCTCAATTCAGATGCACTCATCTTCAATGTAAACAACCCTTGGGCTCAATACCAAATGAGCTGAATTGGCAGAAATACTTAACCAAACTGATCAAACGCAAATTTTACTTTCAAATAACTGAATTGCTGGGTGGGGTACTAACCAAACACCAGTATGGAATACCAAATTTTCCACCCCAGGACCTTAATTCAATAATGACCCAAAATTAACCAAACCGGAAAAAATGTAGGCCAAAAACGACAGACGACTGGCCAAGTTTCGCAATTTGGCGACCAAACTTTACCCTGGGACCTTAATTCAATAATAACCCAAAATTAACCAAACCGGAAAAAATGTAGGCCAAAAACGACAGACGACTGGCCAAGTTTCGCAATTGGGCGACCAAACTTTACCCTGGGACCTTAATTCAATAATAACCCAAAATTAACCAAACCGGAAAAAATGTAGGCCAAAAACGACAGACGACTGGCCAAGTTTCGCAATTGGGCGACCAAACTTTACCCTGGGACCTTAATTCAATAATAACCCAAAATTAACCAAACCGGAAAAAATGTAGGCCAAAAACGACAGACGACTGGCCAAGTTTCGCAATTGGGCGACCAAACTTTTTACCCTGGGACCTTAACTCAATAATACTCAACCCGTCTAGGCCTAACTTGGATACAATTTGCACAATCAGAACTTTGCCGAAAAATAGTCACTGACTCAGTCTTGGGGTAGAATCCGGTTCTGAAGGACCATGTTATTTTATTTATTTGTCGGGTTCAAAATCCCAGCTGAGCCGTGAACGGCCAAATTCTAAAGGGCAAGTTCTACCTAAAGCCCAAGTTAAGCTAAATTAAAACTTACGGATTTGAGATCCTATTAGGTCCTACCTCAGGGTAACCTCAGGGTTGCTGACTCGATGCGGGCCTACCTTAGACCTTAATTACATGAACTTAAAGTAAACAAAAAGGTACTATTTGTGGTCTTCTTTCTGAACCTTGCAACAACCACGCAACCTGGACTATTGCACGATGCAACAATCATGTATCTAAACAACCAAACTGAATTGCAAGAGAGCTCTCTATCAGACCACACCTTTACGTACGACCTTCCACAAACGAGTAGAAAAGACGCGCAGCGTCCCAAAATGATGCCAACAGTGTGACCAAACAATGATGCCACAAGAGCTCAAAAATGCTAGCTCTAAATTAAGTTAATTTTTCACTAACCTTACAATTATGAGATGGATATATATACACACCTTAACTTAATATATATACAAGCAATGCTGCATCAATCAGCTTAGTCATCGTATCGCCTTGGGACAACAATGGTTCTTCCTCTTCTAGATTTTCTAACAATTGTAGCCATTCAGAAATTATACGATCAACACACAGTGAATTAGTACAACCTTGAAATATTTTGCTAGATCATCTTCACATCGTAACTTTCCATGTTATCATAAATACTTGAAATATTGCCGGTATATTAAAGTGAGAATTAAGAACTGCATGAAATGAGAAATAAAAAGTTATTGGGCTAATGTATAGTGCTGAGGAAATCTTGTTCTGGCAACTGTGTCTGACTGTGTGACCCGGCAAGTGTAAACACACAGCGTGTCGGTGTTGTGGTGTGGTCGCGTGTGATAGATGAACGTGCTTAATAATTCCCTTTTATTAGGTAAGTGAAGTGAGCTATGTCTTTGTTTATTAATTTTGAGTAGAATCTTGCTTTTCCTTATGGATTTAAAAAAAAGAAGAGATACAGGCTAGTGTGAGGCTACGGTAGGTTACCTTTGGAAGAGCTTTAGGCAAAGGCTAGGCTAGATTGTTGAGCCTTCCCAAAGCATGGAGGAGCTTATTCGTAAAAGATTTCGAAGTGAGTATCTGTACCCAGAGGTGCAAATACCGCATTCGTTATTTGCATCCGAATATTACACCTCTGGGTGGAAATACCTTCAACCTAACAATCTTAAGGCCTCGTGAGGCCTTCCCTAAAAAGGCCTCGCCCCCATGCCTGATATATATATATACTGTATATATATATAATATATATATATATATATATATATATATATATATATATATGAGATGAATAAAACCACGAAGGAAAGGAAACACAGATGGTGCTCAAGCGCTTTCGTCTTGAGTGTTCCTGTGGATGTCATTAGACGAAAGCGCTTGAGCACCATCTGTGTTTTCCTTTCCTTCGTGGTTTTATTCATCATAAATACTTTTCACGTGTTACTTTCGTGAAATAATTTTCATATATATATATATATATACAGTATATATATATATACTTTTAATATTACTTCAGTAATGATACTTTTATATTATGAACGCTTAACCACGCGGTGGGGATAAATTAAATTTTGCATAAACCTATGGTAACTTTGGTTTACTTCCGCCCGAATTGTTCATTCTGACGAAGCTCAGTCTTGTTATCTCACCTTAGACCCACAGCTTAATGTGGGATCCAAACCACGACCCACCAGGGAAGTCAGAAATTACAGTCTTCACTCGGATTCGATATCACGATCTCACGCTCAGTATCCCAGCGTCCTAACCAATAGGCGACCCAGGGTACTCATTTATCTACCAATCTATTTTTTATAGGAGGAGGAACAGTTGGGTAAGCTGCACGACGCCAACTCTTGCCGGGGATCGAACCTGGGGCTGGTGGATTCCTAGTCAACGATGCTAACCACTACACATTAACAATTTAGTACTTAGAAGAATAAGGGAGAAGGGAAGGGAAGGGAAGGGAAGGGCAGGGAAAGGAAGGGAAGGAAAAGGAAGGGAAGATAAGGAATGTTAGACCAGCGTAAAAGTGCACATGGTCAAAAACACCATATTAAGTATGTACGAGTATGAGAGTAAAGAGATGTTGTTTGATGGGGTTGTTTAACCTCCTTCGCAACACATCTTAGGTCATATGACGTAGGGGACCTACAGCTTTACGTGGGATCCGAGCCACGGGTCGCTACATAGTCCGGACGCAGAGGACGGTCCTCCATCCAACTACTTATCAAATCCAATGTCGCTTAACTTCGCTGATCGAGGGGAGAGTAAATAAAATGATCACCAATAACGGGAAAATCCACTTAAAAATGATTCGTGAAAAAACTTGCATTTAACCATTCAAATATCTTGTTTTGTGTTTTCTGCACTTCCCCTACTGCTTTCTCCTTTCTGTGTGTGTGTGTGTGTGTGTGTGTGTGTGTGTGTGTGTGTTTCTTAATTTACTAAAGGAATTTACGAAACCTCAATGTTTCATTTAAAGATGTGAATCCTGTTGCCATTGAAACTGAATGAAATATTTATATGTACCATACTGTACATTCTCATCCAAATTCTCTACCCTTGACTAACGTCCCGATTTTTCTAATCATCTTCTTTATGGCAGATGCTTGATTGCCATATAAGTAATTTCCTGTGATTTATGAGGTTAAGAACATGCTTTAATTGGCACCAGAAAAATCGGGTCTAAAATTGAGGGATGCGGTCGTATAGTTTTTTCCCCTCAGAAACTTTCTGATACTTATTGGAAATTATGCTCATATACAGCCGGGGTTCCTTCAAAAATTTGCCACAGAGAAGTGTAGGGACTTTTCCTCTCTATATTTCCGTATATTCTCTCTCTCTCTCTCTCTCTCTCTCTCATATAGACAGTATATATATATATATATATATATATATTATATATATATATACATATAGAGAGAGAGAGAGAGAGAGAGAGAGAGAGAGAGGAGAGAGAGAGAGAGAGAGAGTTATGTGCGTGTGTGACCCAAAACGATACACAATTTGTATACTCTACCACACAAAAGCGTGTTGTACCTCAGTGTTTAGACGTTTTTCATTCGAAAACCCGTATGGATATGGCAGTACCTAACAATGAAACAGAAGTTGGGAAATACAAATCATTATATTATTTATACACTAAACGTATTGCATAAAAAGTCGTAAAAATCTTATCAGGTGCATGCCAAAACCAACCAAGAACGCACAAACTGTATATGCTCAAATCTAAAACTCCTTCAGTTTAATGACCTGCACAAGCTGAATATCTGTTCCTATTTTCATAAATTTTGTATATGTATAACGAAGCTCCATGTGTTAATTATAAAAATCACATCAAACAAACAAGTAAGCCATTCCAGTGAATCTAAGACACGAGGAGTTTCGGTCGGAAGCTCCTCCGGAAGACTTTAGCTTTGTGGCTTCTCCCGAGAATTGGGTGAGGGACTCCAAATCCTAAGACATGATTCTTTTAATTCTAAAATCTTCAAAGAGATTCCTCTCATACGAAAGAGTTGATATTTGGAATGATCTCAACAAATTTAAAAGAGACGCTTCTCATAGAGAGTTTGGTCAAATTCAAGAATTCAGACGCAGTTTGGAGACGGAGTCCATAATTACTAACCTAACCATGCCTGATATATATATATACTGTAATATATATATATATATATATATATATATATTTATATAGTGAGTATGAATAAAACCACGAAGGAAAGGAAACACAGATGGTGCTCAAGCGCTTTCGTCTTGAGTGTTCCTGTGGATGTCATTAGACGAAAGCGCTTGAGCACCATCTGTGTTTCCTTTCCTTCGTGGTTTTATTCATCATAAATACTTTTCACGTGTTACTTTCGTGAAATAATTTTCATATATATATATATATATACAGTATATATATATATACTTTTAATATTACTTCAGTAATGATACTTTTATATTTATGAACGCTTAACCACGCGGTGGGGGATAAATTAAATTTTGCATAAACCTATGGTAACTTTGGTTTTACTTCCGCCCGAATTGTTCATTCTGACGAAGCTCAGTCTTGTTATCTCACCTTAGACCCACAGCTTAATGTGGGATCCAAACCACGACCCACCAGGGAAGTCAGAAATTACAGTCTTCACTCGGATTCGATATCACGATCTCACGCTCAGTATCCCAGCGTCCTAACCAATAGGCGACCCAGGGTACTCATTTATCTACCAATCTATTTTTTATAGGAGGAGGAACAGTTGGGTAAGCTGCACGACGCCAACTCTTGCCGGGGATCGAACCTGGGGCTGGTGGATTCCTAGTCAACGATGCTAACCACTACACATTAACAATTTAGTACTTAGAAGAATAAGGGAGAAGGGAAGGGAAGGGAAGGGAAGGGCAGGGAAAGGAAGGGAAGGAAAAGGAAGGGAAGATAAGGAATGTTAGACCAGCGTAAAAGTGCACATGGTCAAAAACACCATATTAAGTATGTACGAGTATGAGAGTAAAGAGATGTTGTTTGATGGGGTTGTTTAACCTCCTTCGCAACACATCTTAGGTCATATGACGTAGGGGACCTACAGCTTTACGTGGGATCCGAGCCACGGGTCGCTACATAGTCCGGACGCAGAGGACGGTCCTCCATCCAACTACTTATCAAATCCAATGTCGCTTAACTTCGCTGATCGAGGGGAGAGTAAATAAAATGATCACCAATAACGGGAAAATCCACTTAAAAATGATTCGTGAAAAAACTTGCATTTAACCATTCAAATATCTTGTTTTTGTGTTTTCTGCACTTCCCCTACTGCTTTCTCCTTTCTGTGTGTGTGTGTGTGTGTGTGTGTGTGTGTGTGTGTGTGTGTGTTTCTTAATTTACTAAAGGAATTTACGAAACCTCAATGTTTCATTTAAAGATGTGAATCCTGTTGCCATTGAAACTGAATGAAATATTTATATGTACCATACTGTACATTCTCATCCAAATTCTCTACCCTTGACTAACGTCCCGATTTTTCTAATCATCTTCTTTATGGCAGATGCTTGATTGCCATATAAGTAATTTCCTGTGATTTATGAGGTTAAGAACATGCTTTAATTGGCACCAGAAATCGGGTCTAAAATTGAGGGATGCGGTCGTATAGTTTTTTCCCCTCAGAAACTTTCTGATACTTATTGGAAATTATGCTCATATACAGCCGGGGTTCCTTCAAAAATTTGCCACAGAGAAGTGTAGGGACTTTTCCTCTCTATATTTCCGTATATTCTCTCTCTCTCTCTCTCTCTCCATATAGACAGTATATATATATATATATATATATATATATATATACATATAGAGAGAGAGAGAGAGAGAGAGAGAGAGAGAGAGAGTTATGTGCGTGTGTGACCCAAAACGATACACAATTTGTATACTCTACCACACAAAAGCGTGTTGTACCTCAGTGTTTAGACGTTTTTCATTCGAAAACCCGTATGGATATGGCAGTACCTAACAATGAAACAGAAGTTGGGAAATACAAATCATTATATTTTTATACACTAAACGTATTGCATAAAAAAGTCGTAAAAATCTTATCAGGTGCATGCCAAAACCAACCAAGAACGCACAAACTGTATATGCTCAAATCTAAAACTCCTTCAGTTTAATGACCTGCACAAGCTGAATATCTGTTCCTATTTTCATAAATTTTGTATATGTATAACGAAGCTCCATGTGTTAATTATAAAAATCACATCAAACAAACAAGTAAGCCATTCAGTGAATCTAAGACACGAGGAGTTTCGGTCGGAAGCTCCTCCGGAAGACTTTAGCTTTTGTGGCTTCTCCCGAGAATTGGGTGAGGGACTCCAAATCCTAAG
Source organism: Bathynomus jamesi (assembly GCA_023014485.1). Classification (NCBI taxonomy): domain Eukaryota; kingdom Metazoa; phylum Arthropoda; class Malacostraca; order Isopoda; family Cirolanidae; genus Bathynomus; species Bathynomus jamesi. The sequence continues at coordinate 604,592 of JAJOZX010001601.1, forward strand.
ACATGATTCTTTTAATTCTAAAATCTTCAAAGAGATTCCTCTCATACGAAAGAGTTGATATTTGGAATGATCTCAACAAATTTAAAAGAGAACGCTTCTCATAGAGAGTTTGGTCAAATTCAAGAATTCAGACGCAGTTTGGAGACGGAGTCCATAATTACTAACCTAACCATGCCTGATATATATATATACTGTATATATATATATATATTATATATATATATATATATATATATATATATATATATATATGAGATGAATAAAACCACGAAGGAAAGGAAACACAGATGGTGCTCAAGCGCTTTCGTCTTGAGTGTTCCTGTGGATGTCATTAGACGAAAGCGCTTGAGCACCATCTGTGTTTCCTTTCCTTCGTGGTTTTATTCATCATAAATACTTTTCACGTGTTACTTTCGTGAAATAATTTTCATATATATATATATATATACAGTATATATATATACTTTTAATATTACTTCAGTAATGATACTTTTATATTTATGAACGCTTAACCACGCGGTGGGGATAAATTAAATTTTGCATAAACCTATGGTAACTTTGGTTTTACTTCCGCCCGAATTGTTCATTCTGACGAAGCTCAGTCTTGTTATCTCACCTTAGACCCACAGCTTAATGTGGGATCCAAACCACGACCCCAGGGAAGTCAGAAATTACAGTCTTCACTCGGATTCGATATCACGATCTCACGCTCAGTATCCAGCGTCCTAACCAATAGGCGACCCAGGGTACTCATTTATCTACCAATCTATTTTTTATAGGAGGAGGAACAGTTGGGTAAGCTGCACGACGCCAACTCTTGCCGGGGATCGAACCTGGGCTGGTGGATTCCTAGTCAACGATGCTAACCACTACACATTAACAATTTAGTACTTAGAAGAATAAGGGAGAAGGAAGGGAAGGGAAGGGAAGGGCAGGGAAAGGAAGGGAAGGAAAAGGAAGGGAAGATAAGGAATGTTAGACCAGCGTAAAAGTGCACATGGTCAAAAACACCATATTAAGTATGTACGAGTATGAGAGTAAAGAGATGTTGTTTGATGGGGTTGTTTAACCTCCTTCGCAACACATCTTAGGTCATATGACGTAGGGGACCTACAGCTTTACGTGGGATCCGAGCCACGGGTCGCTACATAGTCCGGACGCAGAGGACGGTCCTCCATCCAACTACTTATCAAATCCAATGTCGCTTAACTTCGCTGATCGAGGGGAGAGTAAATAAAATGATCACCAATAACGGAAAATCCACTTAAAAATGATTCGTGAAAAAACTTGCATTTAACCATTCAAATATCTTGTTTTTGTGTTTTCTGCACTTCCCCTACTGCTTTCTCCTTTCTGTGTGTGTGTGTGTGTGTGTGTGTGTGTGTGTGTGTGTGTGTTTCTTAATTTACTAAAGGAATTTACGAAACCTCAATGTTTCATTTAAAGATGTGAATCCTGTTGCCATTGAAACTGAATGAAATATTTATATACCATACTGTACATTCTCATCCAAATTCTCTACCCTTGACTAACGTCCCGATTTTTCTAATCATCTTCTTTATGGCAGATGCTTGATTGCCATATAAGTAATTTCCTGTGATTTATGAGGTTAAGAACATGCTTTAATTGGCACCAGAAATCGGGTCTAAAATTGAGGGATGCGGTCGTATAGTTTTTTCCCCTCAGAAACTTTCTGATACTTATTGGAAATTATGCTCATATACAGCCGGGGTTCCTTCAAAAATTTGCCACAGAGAAGTGTAGGGACTTTTCCTCTCTATATTTCCGTATATTCTCTCTCTCTCTCTCTCTCTCTCCATATAGACAGTATATATATATATATATATATATATATATATATATATATATATATATATATATATATACATATAGAGAGAGAGAGAGAGAGAGAGAAGAGAGAGAGAGAGAGAGAGAGAGAGAGAGAGAGAGAGAGAGTTATGTGCGTGTGTGACCCAAAACGATACACAATTTGTATACTCTACCACACAAAAGCGTGTTGTACCTCAGTGTTTAGACGTTTTTCATTCGAAAACCCGTATGGATATGGCAGTACCTAACAATGAAACAGAAGTTGGGAAATACAAATCATTATATTATTTATACACTAAACGTATTGCATAAAAAAGTCGTAAAAATCTTATCAGGTGCATGCCAAAACCAACCAAGAACGCACAAACTGTATATGCTCAAATCTAAAACTCCTTCAGTTTAATGACCTGCACAAGCTGAATATCTGTTCCTATTTTCATAAATTTTGTATATGTATAACGAAGCTCCATGTGTTAATTATAAAAATCACATCAAACAAACAAGTAAGCCATTCAGTGAATCTAAGACACGAGGAGTTTCGGTCGGAAGCTCCTCCGGAAGACTTTAGCTTTTGTGGCTTCTCCCGAGAATTGGGTGAGGGACTCCAAATCCTAAGACATGATTCTTTTAATTCTAAAATCTTCAAAGAGATTCCTCTCATACGAAAGAGTTGATATTTGGAATGATCTCAACAAATTTAAAAGAGAACGCTTCTCATAGAGAGTTTGGTCAAATTCAAGAATTCAGACGCAGTTTGGAGACGGAGTCCATAATTACTAACCTAACCAAACTTAACCAACCAAACTTAGCTTAATTTAACCTAACCTAACCAAACTTAACCAACCAAACTTAACCAACCAAACTTAACCAACCAAACTTAGCTTAATTTAACCTAACCTAACCAAACTTAACCAACCAAACTTAGCTTAATTTAACCTAACCTAACCTAACCAAACTTAACCAACCAAACTTAGCTTAATTTAACCTAATCTAACCAAACCTAAATACTCTAGTATAATCTAATCTAATCTAACCTAAACACCTTAGTGTAGCGTAGTCTAATCTAACTTAACCTAACAGCACATTACTAAGTTATTGTGAACTGGATTCTGCAATATTGCCGAAATCATTTTTATTCATTTGAAAAGGAAAATGTTGGATGGGTATTAGCACGTTTCCCTTTTCACCGTTCGTCCCATACCCTATTCCTTCATTTCTCCTAAAATCTTCAGCAAATTAATTTCATGTAAAAATTACTTATTCCTTTAAATTAAAAACATTTACCGCATTTAAGTTCATGCAAATCATTATTAACCCAAAAATGTACAGGGTGTCCATAAATGTTTACCCTGAAAACAGTATGCTCTCATGTTTTAATGACGAATCTTACATCCGTTTTTCTTTTTACAGGTGGTCTCGTACACGCATAGAGTTTCTGTGCTGGTGTGTTTCGTCTACTGCATTCGCCGCTAGGAGCGCTGTAGTAGCTGTTCAGTTAAGATGGCGTCTGTGACAGAGAAGGCACAATGTGTTGTGTGGCTTGCAGAAACAAAATCTCATGTCAGTGTTCAGCGAAGGTTCAGAACAAAGTATGGAAAGAAGCCACCTGATGTGAAGTTAATTAAGTCGTGGATGAAAAAATTCTTGGAAACTGGAAACGTGGAAAAGGGAAAGAGCAGTAGTAGACCATCAGTTTCCCATGGGACGGTGGAAAACATTCAAACTGCTTTCACACGGTCACCAAGGAAATCGGTGAGACAAGCTTCATGCCAACTAAAGATACCAAAGTCTACGGTGCACAAGGTGTTACACAAACGTTTGAAGTTACACGCCAACAAGGTACAAATTGTTCAAGAACTGAAGCCTGATGACTGTCCAAAACGTGAACAATTCGCTATTGACATTTTGAACAGCATTGACGAGGATGACTTCTTGTTACGTTTCATCTTAGTGGTAGAGTCAACAGACACAATGTGTGTATTTGGGGATCGGAAAACCCACGTGCCGTAAGGGAGCATATTCGGGGCAGTCCGAAGATCAATGTCTGGTGTGGACTAATGCATGACCAGATAATTGGTCCTTTCTTCTTCGCTGAGAACGCTGTTTCCGCAACTGTGTACCTGAATATGCCCACCAATTACCCCATCCCCCAGCTGCAGGACAGGCAGCCAACTGTCATCTTCCAACAAGATGGGGCACCCCCCTCATTGGGCGCATGTTGTTCGTGAAACTCTCGACGCAACATTTCCAAATCGATGGATTGGCAGGGACGGGCCAATCCCATGGCCCCCAAGATCACCAGACATTACCCCGCTGGATTTCTTTCTCTGGGGTCATGTTAAAGATTTGGTTTATGCAACAGTTGTTCCAGATATCAGGACATTGCGAGAACGCATTACGGATGCAATTGCAACAGTTAACCCACAAATGTTGGAAAATGTGTGGCGTGAGTGTGAATACCGTTTAGACATTTTTCGTGCCACTAGGGGTGCACATGTGGAAGCTTATTAAGTTCATTAACTATGTATCAAAACTTTGTATATTTATCTACTTATGATTAAAACTGTGTTTGAATACGAGTGTTTATTTAAAAGTTATAGCATGCTTTAATCAGGATAATCATTTATGGACACCCTGTATATTAAATTATTTCCATAATAAATCTGAATTACTGTATATACCGTAAATGTCACGCCCCTACAGTTCTTGAGATGCAGTACTTAAAATTCCATGTCCTAACGGAAAAATTGTAGTCTTTGGAACGATAAGAATTTAAAGTTCAACTATTATTATTATTACTACTAGTACAGTTCCCGTCGCTTCGCTGACGGTTAGACAGGCTAAACTACAGAAAAGAACGCAGCCGTGAAAATTTTGAGCTTCACATTGTGTCAACATTTCTGAATCTGGTATCTCCCAAAACCTCCTCACCCCTATTCATGCAACTTGGGGGCTAACCCCCTCCCCCATTACCCCCACCCCTCCCCATTACCACACCCATCCCCCATTACCCCCACCCCCACCCTTCCCCCATTACTGCCCGGGATAAATTTCACAAACAGACAGGCTAAACTACAGAAAAGAACACAGTCATGAAAATCTTGAGCTTCACATTGCCACCCATAATACAATTTCTGAATTTTTTTCTCACAATTTTTTCTCACAATTTCTGAAAGTGTGACGGACTGACGGACGGACGGACAGACAGACAGACAGACGGACAGCTCTCTTATTATAGTATAGAAGATTACTAGCAAAAGGTCGGCGCTACGCGCCGATTTTGCTAGATCTCGGTGTTTCGGCTGAATTGTGGGCTTACGGTGTATTTTATTTTGAACATCAGTAGCCCTTTATCTGGATATCATTCCTATTCCTCTCACCTTGGGCCTCAGTAATTGGGGTGCCTGCGGCCTTCCAGTTACTGGTAAACCAATTATTCATTCAATAAAACTACAGAAAAGAACGCAGCCATGAAAATCTAAAGCTTCACAAATCTTAATACAATGAGCTCGGATTTGAAGCTTAAGATTTTCATTACTGCCTTCATTTCTATAGTTTTATTGACCAAATAACTGACCGGCAATCGGAAGATCCCGGGTTCGATTCCCGGGTGGTTACCTCATTTTTTCATTTGTTCGTTCTCCCTCCTCATCTTGCGCGGAATATTCTTCTATACAAGCGTCGTTCTTTACGTTAATTATACTGCGTGTTCTTTGCAGTTGAAATGTGTATATATATATATATATATATATATATGGGCTACGTCGTGGCCAATGTCGTAACACCGCTTCCCGGAGATCAGCGAAGTTAAACGACATTGGGTCTGGGTAGTAGTTGGATGGGAGACCGTCCTCTGCGCCCAGATTATGTAGCGACCCGTGGTTCGGATCCCATGTAAAGCTGTAGGTCCCCTCCTTCATATGACTTTAGATGTTGTGAAGGAGGTTAAACAACCCTAATTAAAAATATATACGATTGGTTAGGTTAAGTCGTAATATTTTCGTTATTTTTAACATTTTATTTGATGGATTCATTTGAAAAATGTTTCTTAAAGATCCTAGTGTAGTTTACCTTCCCCAACTTTGGCCTAGTGTAGTTTGTGTCCCCTTTTGCGTCAGGGGGGACGTAAACTACACTTGCTCCAAATTTTTTTATAAGTATTTGTAAAAATAGTATTAAAAGTGTTTACCATTATTATTATTATTATTATTATTACTAGTACAGTTCCCGTCGCTTCGCTGACGGTTAGACAGGCTAAACTACAGAAAAGAACGCAGCCGTGAAAATTTTGAGCTTCACATTGTGTCAACATTTCTGAATCTGGTATCTCCCAAAACCTCCTCACCCCCATTCATGCAACTTGGGACCCAGTGTATCAAGATTTGTGAAGCTTAACATTTTCATGGCTGCGTTCTTTTATAAATGATTTAGCGTTATCTCTTAAAACTGAACAAGTACTGCATTAACTTGCAGTAAAAGTCCAGCAATAAATGTCAAACGTGTTTGGGCCTTAACGCCTTAAGCACAATGCACATTTAACTAAAGTATATGGCACTGCGTATATCTAGTCGGGTGTGTGTGTGTGTGTGTGTGTGTGTGTGTGTGTGTGTGAAAAATCAAACATTTCAACGTTTCATCACGAAGATAAAAAGTAATTAAAATTTTTTCCATTAAAAAGGATAAGCATGAAGAAACTATGATTCGTATCCAACGACTGTTAAGTACCCTCTAAAAGTTAAATATTCATATACAGTGGTTTAAAATTTATTAATTTTTCAAATTTTCATTACGTTCATTATTATTATTATAATTATTAATTATTATTATTATTATTAATAATATTACTGAAAAGTTATATCAGCTTTTACTTTAATATTCGAAAATTATTTGTTATAATGTTTCAGACCAACAAAGACCCTAGGATCCACTCATGGCTGGTCTACCTAACTTTGGTTGTTGTTGTTGTTGTTTAGCCGATCAGCCCACCCTGATCGAGCAAGCCGGCGGCACGCAGGTAACCGATCGCCCTCTTCGGAGTGGACCAGAGGTTCAGCGCACTAGAGATGTTGTGTTGTGTTCGTTGTTGTGCTAGGGCGGTACAGTCTGTCATAATGTGTTCAATTGTTTGTGGTGTGTCCTGGCACTAGTGATGTGAGTCGTTTTTTATTGTGTCGTTTTTTTGTTTTTTTTGTCGTTTTTTTTTGTTTAAAACGAAGATAGTCTGTTTTTTTTGTTTTTTTTTGTTTTTTATTGTTTTAAACTTATTCCATATTTTTCTTCCTTTAATCTAATAAGTATATTAGTATTACCTATAATTTACTATACTACCATGCTTATACGGTTATACCTAGTATATGTATATAGTCATCTTTTAGAAAAACTGAATCACACAAAAAGTATATGTGATGTGAAGTTAATTAAGTCGTGGATGAAAAAATTCTTGGAAACTGGAAACGTGGAAAAGGGAAAGAGCAGTAGTAGACCATCAGTTTCCCATGGGACGGTGGAAAACATTCAAACTGCTTTCACACGGTCACCAAGGAAATCGGTGAGACAAGCTTCATGCCAACTAAAGATACCAAAGTCTACGGTGCACAAGGTGTTACACAAACGTTTGAAGTTACACGCCAACAAGGTACAAATTGTTCAAGAACTGAAGCCTGATGACTGTCCAAAACGTGAAGAATTCGCTATTGACATTTTGAACAGCATTGACGAGGATGACTTCTTGTTACGTTTCATCTTAGTGGTAGAGTCAACAGACACAATGTGTGTATTTGGGGATCGGAAAACCCACGTGCCGTAAGGGAGCATATTCGGGGCAGTCCGAAGATCAATGTCTGGTGTGGACTAATGCATGACCAGATAATTGGTCCTTTCTTCTTCGCTGAGAACGCTGTTTCCGCAACTGTGTACCTGAATATGCCCACCAATTACCCCATCCCCCAGCTGCAGGACAGGCAGCCAACTGTCATCTTCCAACAAGATGGGGCACCCCCCTCATTGGGCGCATGTTGTTCGTGAAACTCTCGACGCAACATTTCCAAATCGATGGATTGGCAGGGACGGGCCAATCCCATGGCCCCCAAGATCACCAGACATTACCCCGCTGGATTTCTTTCTCTGGGGTCATGTTAAAGATTTGGTTTATGCAACAGTTGTTCCAGATATCAGGACATTGCGAGAACGCATTACGGATGCAATTGCAACAGTTAACCCACAAATGTTGGAAAATGTGTGGCGTGAGTGTGAATACCGTTTAGACATTTTTCGTGCCACTAGGGGTGCACATGTGGAAGCTTATTAAGTTCATTAACTATGTATCAACACTTTGTATATTTATCTACTTATGATTAAAACTGTGTTTGAATACGAGTGTTTATTTAAAAGTTATAGCATGCTTTAATCAGGATAATCATTTTGGACACCCTGTATATTAAATTATTTCCATAATAAATCTGAATTACTGTATATACCGTAAATGTCACGCCCCTACAGTTCTTGAGATGCAGTACTTAAAATTCCATGTCCTAACGGAAAAATTGTAGTCTTTGGAACGATAAGAATTTAAAGTTCAACTATATTATTATTACTACTAGTACAGTTCCCGTCGCTTCGCTGACGGTTAGACAGGCTAAACTACAGAAAAGAACGCAGCCGTGAAAATTTTGAGCTTCACATTGTGTCAACATTTCTGAATCTGGTATCTCCCAAAACCTCCTCACCCCTATTCATGCAACTTGGGGGCTAACCCCCTCCCCCATTACCCCCACCCCTCCCCATTACCACACCCATCCCCCATTACCCCCACCCCCCACCCTTCCCCATTACTGCCCGGGATAAATTTCACAAACAGACAGGCTAAACTACAGAAAAGAACACAGTCATGAAAATCTTGAGCTTCACATTGCCACCCATAATACAATTTCTGAATTTTTTTCTCACAATTTTTTCTCACAATTTCTGAAAGTGTGACGGACTGACGGACGGACGGACAGACAGACAGACAGACGGACAGCTCTCTTATTATAGTATAGAAGATTACTAGCAAAAGGTCGGCGCTACGCGCCGATTTTGCTAGATCTCGGTGTTTCGGCTGAATTGTGGGCTTACGGTGTATTTTATTTTGAACATCAGTAGCCCTTTATCTGGATATCATTCCTATTCCTCTCACCTTGGGCCTCAGTAATTGGGGTGCCTGCGGCCTTCCAGTTACTGGTAAACCAATTATTCATTCAATAAAACTACAGAAAAGAACGCAGCCATGAAAATCTAAAGCTTCACAAATCTTAATACAATGAGCTCGGATTTGAAGCTTAAGATTTTCATTACTGCCTTCATTTCTATAGTTTTATTGACCAAATAACTGACCGGCAATCGGAAGATCCCGGGTTCGATTCCCGGGTGGTTACCTCATTTTTTTCATTTGTTCGTTCTCCCTCCTCATCTTGCGCGGAATATTCTTCTATACAAGCGTCGTTCTTTACGTTAATTATACTGCGTGTTCTTTGCAGTTGAAATGTGTATATATATATATATATATATATATATATATGGGCTACGTCGTGGCCAATGTCGTAACACCGCTTCCCGGAGATCAGCGAAGTTAAACGACATTGGGTCTGGGTAGTAGTTGGATGGGAGACCGTCCTCTGCGCCCAGATTATGTAGCGACCCGTGGTTCGGATCCCATGTAAAGCTGTAGGTCCCCTCCTTCATATGACTTTAGATGTTGTGAAGGAGTTAAACAACCTAATTAAAAATATATACGATTGGTTAGGTTAAGTCGTAATATTTTCGTTATTTTTAACATTTTATTTGATGGATTCATTTGAAAAATGTTTCTTAAAGATCCTAGTGTAGTTTACCTTCCCCAACTTTGGCCTAGTGTAGTTTGTGTCCCCTTTGCGTCAGGGGGGACGTAAACTACACTTGCTCCAAATTTTTTATAAGTATTTGTAAAAATAGTATTAAAAGTGTTTACCATTATTATATTATTATTATTATTACTAGTACAGTTCCGTCGCTTCGCTGACGGTTAGACAGGCTAAACTACAGAAAAGAACGCAGCCGTGAAAATTTTGAGCTTCACATTGTGTCAACATTTCTGAATCTGGTATCTCCCAAAAACCTCCTCACCCATTCATGCAACTTGGGACCCAGTGTATCAAGATTTGTGAAGCTTAACATTTTCATGGCTGCGTTCTTTTATAAATGATTTAGCGTTATCTCTTAAAACTGAACAAGTACTGCATTAACTTGCAGTAAAAGTCCAGCAATAAATGTCAAACGTGTTTGGGCCTTAACGCCTTAAGCACAATGCACATTTAACTAAAGTATATGGCACTGCGTATATCTAGTCGGTGTGTGTGTGTGTGTGTGTGTGTGTGTGTGTGTGTGTGTGTGTGTGTGTGAAAAATCAAACATTTCAACGTTTCATTCACGAAGATAAAAAGTAATTAAAATTTTTCCATTAAAAAGGATAAGCATGAAGAAACTATGATCGTATCAACGACTGTTAAGTACCCTCTAAAAGTTAAATATTCATATACAGTGGTTTAAAAATTTATTAATTTTTCAATTTTCATTACGTTCATTATTATTTTTATATAATTATTATTTTATTATTATTATTAATAATATTACTGAAAAGTTATATCAGCTTTTACTTTAATATTCGAAAATTATTGTTATAATGTTTCAGACCAACAAAGACCCTAGGATCCACTCATGGCTGGTCTACCTAACTTGGTTGTTGTTGTTGTTGTTTAGCCGATCAGCCCACCCTGATCGAGCAAGCCGGCGGCACGCAGTAACGATCGCCCCTTCGGAGGGACAGAGGTTCAGCGCACTAGAGATGTGTGTTGTGTTCGTTGTTGTGCTAGGGCGGTACAGTCTGTCATAATGTGTTCAATTGTTTGTGTGTGTCCTGGCACTAGTGATGTGAGTCGTTTTTTATTGTGTCGTTTTTTTGTTTTTTTGTCTTTTTTTTGTTTAAAACGAAGATAGTCTGTTTTTTTGTTTTTTTTTGTTTATTGTTTTAAACTTATTCCATATTTTTCTTCCTTTAATCTAATAAGTATATTAGTATTACCTATAATTTACTATACTACCATGCTTATACGGTTATACCTAGTATATGTATATAGTCATCTTTTAGAAAAACTGAATCACACAAAAAGTATATAATAGAAAGGAAAAACAAACCCTCATTTTTTATATGTATATACCTATATTTTTTAACTAGAACATAAAACATTCTTCCTCATTTCAAACAATATACATAATTGTGATTGGCAAGAGTACCAGTATATATATTCCAGATAGAAAAAAAAAATATTCACCTTTTTTTGAACCTTTTTGTTAACCTAATGTTGTTTAACCTTCATTTCCATGGAAGAATCATCACTAGATTGGGTAGAGCATATATGCTAGTTTCAATATCACAGGTACTGGTATAATATCCATAATACTGGTATAAAACAATAGATATAATTGTGATTGGCAAGAATACCAGTGTATATATATATATATATATTTTTTTTTTTTTTTTTTAGTTCAGGAAGAACTGATTCGCCTCTATTTAAAGGGCATATCTCAGCGGAAAAACAAAGAAAAAGTGAGAGGAAAAAGAAAGGGTGGAGGGGACAGTCGAAGTGGAAAAAGACCAAGGATGACAAGGACTGCAGGGTCGAGCCCCATCATCCTTGGGTGCTAGGGCCGGGAGGGCGCACGTGAAACCTCCAGGAACAAGCACGTACAAACAAGCACAAAGAGCACTCAAGAGCACGAGCTTAGAACCCCCTTGCGGGGATATATATATATATATATATATATATACAGTGGCGATTTCTTAATGAATGCAACGCATGCAATGCATGCGCGTTAAATATGTTCTCTTTTCAGATGTAAGTAAGGATTATAATTGACAAAAATAATTTTCAGAAACTAAAAATAGGCTAAGGCTTCAATCACGCATGTACTGGCTATTGGGCGGTGTAAACAAAATTATGTCTTATTTCATTAGACAATTAAGAACATTTTTCTGTACACAGATCGAAACACTTTTAGCTAAAGCATTCACTAATTCAGTCTGGGTACAGAAAAATGTTCTTAATTGTCTAGTGAAATAAGACATGATTTTGTTTACACCGCCTTGCCTTGGGCAATTTTTTAAGGAGACTTCTCACTATCCATAAGATTTTTTTTTTGAGCCTCATAGCTAAATTCAAAAGGCAATATGTTTTAAAATATGCTTAGAAAATTTACTTAATATTTTTACTAAAAATAATTAAAAAGCTTTGTTCTGATTTTTTTTTAATTAATGAAAATAATACGGCATGCATTCAGTTTTATAGGTGCATTCAAATTCTGTTAGTCGTGGATACGACGATTTAAACAATTTACATACTGCAATTTCTCGCCATGAAAAATCTCTTGCTCACATAAATGCATTTGTTGATCTTAAAACATTTGGAAAGTCAGAAAGAATTGATTTAATACTCGACAAGCAGAAATCAGTTGCCATTTCCAGACATAACGAAGAAGTTAATAAGAATCGAGAAATTTTGAAACGTTTGATTAGGATAACATGTTTTTTAGGTATGCAAGAATTAGCATTTCGCGGTCACAATGAAGAAGAAAACGCTGACAATAGGGGTAACTATATTGAATTGGTATTTTGTATGGGAGAATTCGATGAAAAGCTTCAAAACCATTTAAAAACTGCGACTGTTTTTAAGGGAACATCATCTGCTATTCAGAATGACATAATTCAATCTATTAGTGCAGTTATGTTAGAACAAATAAAACGTGAGCTTATCGACTGCATGTATGTGGCGATTTTATTAGATGAAACATCTGATGTCAGCTGTTTTTCTCAACTCTCTACTGTTGTTCGTTATGTTAATAAACATGGAGAGATTTGTGAACGATTTATAAAATTCAATGACGTCAGCAATGATAGAAGTGCAGGAGCGATTTCTGATTTATCTATAAGGCAACTAGGTGAACTGGGCTGTTTGAAAAATTAGTTGCTCAAACCTACGACGGTGCTGCTGTTATGGGAGCGATCTTAATGGAGTACAAACAAAGATTAGAGAAACTGTACCAGAGGCTATTTTTCTTCACTGCTACGCCCATAAACTTAACCTTGTTTTATCTCAAGCTGTCGCTGAAATTTCCGAATGTAATAATTTTTTTTCAGTATTAGGAAGTTTGTCATCATTTTTCAGCAGTTCAACTAAGCGAACTTCAATGCTTGACAAAGTTGTTGGAAAGCGTTTCCCTAAACTGGCTCCAACGCGGTGGAACTATTCATCTCGTCTAGTTGAAAGAGTTAAGGAAAATAAAGAAGATATAATAGATCTTTTAAAAAGCATTCTTGAAAACCCAAAGAAATTTGATGAAAAAACAAAAAATAGTGCACGCGGATTGCTTGCTGGTATCGATACTTTCGATTTAAATTTTTTATTAGAAGTATTTTCTTCAATTTTTCCTTTTACTGAATATCTATTTAATGTGCTGCAAACAAAATCTATGGATATTGTGTATAGCTCAATCACCGTTGAAAGCACTATGAAAAAAATCAAACAAATAAGGGATACAAAATTTGCAGATATGTGGGACTTGATAACAGAAAGATGTGGTGAACCTGTATGTAAAAGGAAACAGAGTCTTTCTCCACAAGAGAAGTATAGTCAACTATTTCATGAAATATTCGATAATATACTTCTTCAAATGAAAGAGCGTTTCAGTTCAATGGAAAAATTGGAATTCATTGAGCTTTTAGATTGCAAAAAATTTGAGTTCTATGATGTTACTTTCCCAGAGAGAGCTTTTGAATCTTTGAAAAGAAGCTACAATTCATTTTTTGAGTTTCCTCGTCTCCGTTCTGAATTGTGTGTTTTATATTCGCACAAATCTTTTGCCAAAAAGAATGTTGCTGAGCTCCTAAAATATCTACTGGAAAGCGAAATGCACAAAGGTCTTAAGGAAATATATAAATTGACGAATTTGATTCTAACTATACCAATATCGACAGCAAGTGTTGAGCGATCATTTTCTGCGCTTAAAAGAATTAAAAGTTATTTACGGAGTTCCCAAAGTGAAGAAAGGCTATCTAATCTTGCCTTAATTTCAATTGAAAAAAATTTCCTCAAGAAGCTTATGGAGAATCGAGAGTACTTTTACAATTTGGTCATCGAAGAATTTTGCAGGAAAACTAGGAGAGCAGAATTTCAATTCAAATAATGCTTCACAATTATTTAAGGTAAATTTTAAATTTGTATCTTTTTCTTTAGATCAATTCGGTAACTACTATATATAAATATGTCTAATTTTTTGTTCGCATATTTAAGCCTAACATTAAATGAACTTTCCTTCAAAGAGGTCCCCAAAAGTTTGTAAAACACATTTAATTTGCTAAGTTCTATGTAAACAATATGCAAAGTTTGGGCAAGAGGGTTAGGCGGATGTTTTTCTTCCATTCCATAACATTGCATGCCTGAACAAAAATGTCACGAGTCGCCACTGATATATATATATATAATATAATATATATATATATATATATATATATATATATATATATATAAAATATATATATATATATTCCAAATAGAAAAATAAAAAAATATAAATGTTCATCTTTTTCTTTAACCTTTGTGTTAACCTAATGCTGTTTAACTTTCATTATCTGATTCTATTTCCATTGAAGAATCATTATCACTAGATTGATTAAAGCAAATAGTTTCAATATCACAGGTACTGGTATTTATTGCAGATTTGGATGTTGACGAAGCCAATGTAGCACCATGTTTTACTTCACTTTCTTGGAATTTTGCATTTTGGGATATAAATACTAGCTTTGCTGCTCTGTCTGTGCTTAATTGGTTTCTTTTGGCTGTATGGATATTACTGTATGTGCTAAATGATCTCGGAGGTAATGAAAGGGCGAAATAGAGGTGTATGAGTTTGTGTAGGTATATATGTGAGTATGCATGCGTATGTATCTGGAATTCTGGATGTATGCATGTGTATGGGGTATACAATAGATATAAATGTGTATATAAGTATTTATGTATATATTGGTATATATGTATATGGGTGTATGTGTATGTATATATATGGATGGTCTCGTGGGGGGGGGGAATATGTCATCGCGGGTCTAAAGGATAGTTAAGTGGGAGATTCAAAATCCGAGGCATGGATGGGAGAGTCCTGGAAAGGTTGGACAATGGGCAGTCAGCTCCCAGCCAGTGTTCTCGCAAGTTTAATGGATCTCAAGATACAAGACTTTCAGTGCAAGAAAGAGGCCAGTTTTTTCTGTAAATAGGCTGAAAAGGACATTCTATACTGGTACCATATGGCCCATTTTATTATTTATTTATTTATTTTTATAATATATATCATTGCAAAAGTATACCTTATAATTAAATTGGCAATATCTATATTAAAAAAAAAAAAAAAAAAAAAAAAAAAAAAAAAAAACGGTTTTTTTTACATCACTACCTGGCACAGGTGGCAGGTGTCGTCTATGGAGTTGTCTAGTCTGTGTTTATATGTTAGTAAGTTGGGGTGATGTCCACATCGGTTAATGGGTGGCGGCTTCGCACCTAGGACCGCATTCGGACCGAGTCGTGTCAGTGCTTTGTGGGTTAGGTGTGTGTGTATGTGTTTTCTGTACTGTGTGATGTCTGTGGGGCGTGGTATGGAATGGAGTATTTGGTTATAATGTCTCTCTGGTGTTACCTTAATGGTGCGAGGTGTCGGTGCGTGATTGTACATGTAGTGGCAAGGGTGTTGTGGGTTAGTTGTCGCTGCTGCCATAAATTGTGTTCCCCTCATGTCTAAATGTTCCCTAACTTTCAGTATTTTTGTTTCTGTGTGCAGGTGTTCTATTGGTGTTGTTTGAGTGCATCCTCTAATGATACGAAGTGCGTTGTTTTGTATTGTCTGTAAGGTGTTTATGTGTGTGTTTGAGATAATGGGTGCCCAGCATGGGCTAGCATAGTCCATAACTGAGCGAATATATTGTCTGTATATGAGTGATGTTGTTTCCTGCTGGTGTCCAAAGTTTGTGCCTGTTAGTACCCTAAGCGTGTTAAGTCTTGACGTACATTTGTTTTTAATATCCTGAATGTGGTTTGCAAAAGATAATGATGCGTTGTATGTGACCCCAAGTATTTTGGTCCTGTGAGTGTGTGGAATGTTGATGTTGTTTAGTGTAAGCTGTGGAATTACCTGGTGTTCTTTTGTGTTGCTTGTAAGCAAGGTGATGGTTGATTTTGTGGGCGCTACTTTGAGTCTATTGTGTGTGAGCCAGTCTTGTATACTGTTTATGTATGTTTGTAGGTTATTTGTAGCGGTGTCGATGTTGTTGTGGGTGGATGTTAGAGTGATGCCATCTGCATATGATGATAAGGTAAGCTTGTATCTATGGGTGTTGGAATGTCATGCATGTATAAGTTGAAGAGTGTTGGTGAGAGAACAGAGCCTTGAGGACCCGTTCGGAAAAAGCTTGTTTTTGGATGACTTGCCATTAAATGTGACATGTGAGTATCTTCCTGAAAGATAGTTGCTCAGCCACCTTTTGGTGTTACTGTGCAGGTTTGTGTTGAGTATTTTGTTTATGAGAGGGAAGCGTGGGATAGCATCAAGTGCTTTACTAATGTATATTGTTGCTAATAGTGTACGTTGAGCTGGTCGTCTGGAGTTGATGCCATCCATGATGTGCTGCGTGAGGTTAGTGAGTAATGTCGTGGTTGAGTGGTGAGGTCTGAATCCATGTTGAGTAGGCGATAGTGGAATGTGTGGGTTGGTGATTTGTAAGATTAGTCTTTCTGTTACTTTGGAAGGTGTGCATAGTAAAGTAATGGATCTATAGGAAGCTGGTTCTGTTGGATTTTTGTTTGGTTTGAGTAGTGTAATAATTTTACCTTGTTTCCATATGTCAAGAATAATACAGTTGGTATGAATATGTGCTGATATTTGTGAGAGCTAGTATTCCTTGTGGGCCCAAGTGTTTAAGGTGTATGTTAGATATGTTGTCTGGTCCAGTAGCCTTCGAATTCTTAATGTTTTTGATGATCTTGGTGGTCTGATCTGTATTGAAGGGTGTAAGGGTTGTGTCGAGTCTGTAGGTTTTCTTGTGTCTGGCTGTTTGTCTGTCTGCATGTTTTTGGTTGTTGTCTCTGTTTAAGTGACTTATCTTTGCGTAGTGATTAACTAGAATGTTAGCTTGTTGTGTGTATGTTGGGATATTATTTTGGCTGCAACAGATAGCCGCGTGTGAGGTGTGAATGCCGCTGTTAGAGTGGGTAATGCCGTTTATAGTCTTGTATAGCCTGGATGTATGTGGAGTGGTTTAATGTTGTTATGAATTCCCTGAATGTTTCTGTTTGTTTTTCTTTGAGTTTGTTGTTTATTTCTGTGTTGAGCTGTTGTATCTGCTGTTTTATGGCTTCTGTGTGTGGGTTTGTGTGTTATATTTGAGGTTGTTACGTTGCCTTATGAGGTGGGCTATTTCTCTAGTGTAATTTGGGTTGTATTTCCTAATGTTGCCCTTCGGTATGTATTTGTTTGCATTATTGATGATCTGATTAAATGTCTTGAGTGTTGTATTGATGTTTATGATGGGTGTGCTGTTTAATGTGGTGAATTGTTCCTCAGTCTGTATTTTGAACTGTTCCCAATCAGCTTTCTTGTAATTTCTGTAAGTGTGCCTAAGGCTGTTGGGGCAGAGTGTAGAATGTGTTGTAATGATGATGGGCAGGTGGTCTGATGACAGTTGTTTTTCTGTTCTCCATTGTGTATGTGTTGCTAGTGAGGGGGAACAGAACGTTATGTCTGGGGAGGAGTTTGAGTATCCTGCTTGATGTGGTATGTGTGTATGTTCTTCTGTATTGTTAAGAATGAAGAGGCTGTTTAGTTGTGTGGCTATGTTGGCGCCTCTGGTGTTGCTTTGGTTGTGCAGGTACCAACTAGTGTCTTTGGCGTTGAAGTCTCCTCCTAAGATGACATTAGTGAGAGGCCAGATTGTGTAACTGTGGATTGTAATTGGCTGGCACCTGAGGTGAACTATCTGGTGGGATGTAAATGTTGATTAGTGTGGTGTTGTGTTTTGCGCGTGTTTAATGTTAACTGCCTGTATTTCTATCGTGTTATCTGCTTGATTGTGTTTGTAATGTTTTGGGTAGCATCAGTGTAGCTAATGCTTTTACGTATGTAAGTGATGAGTCCACCCCCGTCACCCCCAGTACGATCTTGACGGATCGCCGTGAAGTCAGGGATGGTGGGTGTTTTGTGAGTGCGTTTTAGTTTTGTTTCTTGTATAAGTGCTATGTGAATGTTTTGTTGTGTACGAATTCCTAAGCTGCATGATTTTGTTTGTGAGGCCATCTACGTTGTACTGTAATATGTTAATATTATACTTCTGTATGTGTCTCATGGTGCTATTGTGTCTATGTCTTTGTGTATGGTGACATGTGTAAGTTGTAGTGGGGCCTGGATTAGTCTTAATGTCGCCAGAGAGTAAGAGTAGTTCGGGGAGCACGCAATTGCTCCCTGTAATTGAAAAAATAGCACGCTGAGAATAGGTCCGGCCCCGGGAGCCGATCGGCACTCTGACCGTGCCACGCAACAGGCCGTCGACTGCCAGTCTGGCCAACCGTAGACAGCCCGCTACACGGAGATTTGAGGAAGTTTGGCCACCAACTTTGGTTGTAGTTGTGTATTGCGCAATGCGCATGTTCTCCGTGGTGGCGGAGGGGACCTACAATTTTACGTGGGTTCCGAACCACAAAAACCTTAATTTTACTACCTTAAACATACCCAATCTATCAACATATGCGTCTAATCGATTTTTAAACATGTTTATAGACGTGTTACTAATTACTTCTACCGGCAACCAATTCCAGCTATTTACTATTCTATGTGTAAAAAACGTTTTTGGCAACTGCTGTCTCGAACCTTCTACTTGTCAACTTACACCCGTTATTTCTAGTCCTATTATATTGAGATATTTCGAAAAAGCTATCTCTATTTACGTTATCGAACCCATTCATAATTTTAAAAACCTGGATTAGATCACCCCTTAGCCTCCTAATAAGTGTGCATAAAAATTCATAGTTTTAAAAGAATCTCTTTTGCTCAACAGTCAACAAAAACAGAGAATTGTGATGTTTAGTTTGGAAATATCATAATTTCTTTTTTTAAGGTGAAAAAAAAACGAAAATCCTCTCGCAAAATCATGACGTATAAAGTTACCCCCACCCCTCCCCATTACCCACCCATCCCCATTACCCCCACCCTTCCCCCATTACTGCCCGGGATAAAGGGCTAACCCCCTCCCCCATTACCCCCACCCCTCCCCATTACCCCACCCATCCCCCATTACCCCCACCCTTCCCCCATTACTGCCCGGGATAAATTTCACAACCAGACAAACAGACAGGCTAAACTACAGAAAAGAACACAGTCATGAAAATCTTGAGCTTCACATTTCCGCCCGTAATACAATTTCTGAATTTTTTTCTCACAATTTCTGAAAGTGTGACGGACAGACGGACGGACAGACAGACGGACAGCTCTCTTATTATAGTATAGATTATTAGCAAAAGGTCGGCGCTATGCGCCGATTTTGCTAGATCTGCGGTGTTTCGGCTGAATTGTGGGCCTACGGTGTATTTTATTTTGAACATCAGTAGCCCTTTATCTGGATATCATTCCTATTCCTCTCACCTTGGGCCTCAGTAATTGGGGTGCCTGCTGCCTTCCAGTTACTGGCAAACCAATTATTCATTCAATAAAACTACAGAAAAGAACGCAGCCATGAAAATCTAAAGCTTCACAAATCTTAATACAATGAGCTCGGATTTGAAGCTTAAGATTTTCATGACTGCGTTCATTTCTATAGTTTTATTGACCAAATAACTGAACCGACAGTAATTGGGGGCCCTGCGGCCCGCCAAATCATAGTTTTCATTGTTTCGAGTGCATCAATAATATTGTTATAGTGTTCCAAGTTGTGATAAGCATGATCTTCCTGACCGGAATCGATGTTGGTTATTTTTTTTTTCCAAGTTTCCCCATTACCCCCCCATTACCCCCACCCTCTCCCCATTTACCCCCACCCTTCCCCCATTTACCCCCAAGGGGGGGAAGGGGCTGGCACCTTGCAAAGGATTTATTTTAAAAATTTTTGGTTACATATATATATATATCACACCTATTTTTCTGAGTTTCCCCATTAACCCCACCCCTCCCCCCATTACCCCACCCCTCCCCCATTTTCATTATAGGCTAATTATTACAATCATATGTAGGTGAAGGACTACGATTACCATAGAATTAGGTTATTTTTAATAGCGGTTGAGGCTTAGCATATCATCAAACATCAAAGTCCTTCATCAGTATAGACCTTCTGTATTAATAATAAACTTTCTGTCTAAATATACAACAGACGCAAAGCTTCCAGCATGAGCAAATCTGTAACCAGTTCCGAGTAGACTAGTCTAGGCCTACTCAACTTGTCTGTATATTCTTTATAATGCACACATTCTTTATAAGACAGCACTACATAATATTCTTCTATACTTAGCACTTACCTATTTTCGTTGACTTTATAGCCATAAAATATGGCTATAAAGGGCAGTGGTCTGTGTTACCACATAGCCTAGGCCAGTATTTCCAACTTCCAAAACTCATTTAGGCTAAGGACGCCGTTAGTATCTGTAGAAATTTCTTGGACCGCATTTAAATAATTTGCTATCATTCCAAAATCATTTTACATGAAACTTAAACCTAACAAAGCATTGTCCAGCAATTATCACGGTATCAGAGCAAGTTGAAAATTCTGTATCACTTTTGAGCTTATATTATATTTGCAATTCCGGAATGGATTTCAACAAAAATCACGAAGACTGAAAAACTCACTGGGTAAATATCGCAAACAAAAAGCCTCTCTGGAGACAAATCCCCCCCCCCCGCTTTACGATTCTTCAGAAACACTAGGTTGCACTGTGGTTTCCAATTTTACACATTTACGTGAATCCCTAATCTGGGATCCACGGGCCTAGGCCTAATTATAGTTTCATCACTTTTATTTCTCAACTATCCTGCTTTAGCTGGTATTAAACTGAAAATTTATAGTAAATTTATTTAAATTATAAAGTAATGTATAAAATGAGTTCATATACATTGCTTAAACTAATTTAATATGAGAAATAAAAGCAAGAGAACATACAGTTCAGGGCTAGGCCAAACCGATTTCACAATATAAACAAATTAACACTCATCTATATGACATTATCCTCTTTTTGTAGCCTATATTTCGGTAGGAATTCGTTTACTGAAGGTAGTTAGTTACAGTTTCAGAAATTAGCTGGAAATATTACACCAAAATAATAAATAATTCATTTTGCGAGTGCATTTGCACTTTATTGGTTGACACTAGTGGAACAGATCGGATGTCAAACTGAGTTATTGCTGTGAAATTTGTAACCATGAAGAGATTCATGACGTCATACTTCTCTCTCATACTAGCCTGTTTATTATTATTATTATTATTATTATTATTACTACTACTACTATTATTGACAATACTAATGGAATTTTAATTTATTTAACTGAAGTAATTTTCATTCTCACTACTCAGTAAACAGACATCACGTTATCCAGCCTCCGATTTCTTAGAGACTTTAATTATAATCGTAGGACTATGTTATAATGGAACCTGTTCTACCCTTGTGCAATGCTGACACTTCGTTTACTTGGTCTTCTTTACCCACTTTTGCTAGCATAAGAGCTGTTTATCTAGTTGTGGTTACTTTGCTGGTTTCCTGATTTTTATCACTATATATACAGGGTGACCCAAAAGTCTGTTGCCCCGACGCATTCTAAACTATTTTTTTTTTAGGGCAACTGACTTTTAGGCCACCCTATTTTAGCGAAATACTATTAGAGTAAAGGTGTAAAAATGTTTTCCTTCCTATTATTGGTTGACCTGTGGAAAAAATGAAACATGGTCCTTGATTGGACAAATCGTAATCTCAAACCCAACATGATTTAAATACACGTTAAGGAAAGATATAACACCCCAGCCTCCGTATATATATATATATATATATGTACTAGCTGTTATGCCCAGCACTTGCTTGGGGTGGGCTGATTGTATTAAATTTTTAATTATGCAAATCGTTTTTAATTTTTCGTCGTATCACTTCTTTTAAATTAAAAGTATTATACATATATTTGGTCAATAAAACTATAGAAAAGAACGCAGCCATGAAAATCTTGAGCTTCACATTGTGTCAAGCTTTGTGAAGCTCAAGATTTTTATGGCTACATTCTTTTCTGTAGTTTTATTGACCAAATAATTGAACCGGCAGTAATTGGGGGGGGCCTGCGGTCCAACTAACCAACCAACCAATTAATTAATTAATTCATCTCTTTTTAGAGACCCAAAAGTTAACAAACGGACAGACTGACTCATAGACAGAATCACACACAACTTGCTTTTATATAGTAGAGAATATACTGTATATATATATTAGGGTGGCCATTAGGGTGGCCCACTTTTCAATTTTTTTTGAAAAGTATAGGTGATCGTGGTTTTTTCCATTATTTGGCACTATACTAGCACATTGGTACCATTTTTACAAAAATTGATCAATATTTAGGGGTCTCGCATCGACCTTGAAATTACTAGTTTTTTTTTTAAAATGCATACTTTTAACTTTTTACTGAATCAAGATAAATCATTAAATAGGGATGTTTTCTGAATCCTCTTAATGAGAGAAGTCGTTTGGTGTGCCTGCCAATGTCATACGACTAACAGTTTAAAGGTTGTGCCTGTATATAGGTAATACCAATGTGCTAGTATAGTGCCAAATAATGGGAAAAACCACGATCACCTATACTTTTCAAAAAAATGAGTCACCATACCCGGGCGGAATGTATAATGTATATAGGTAATTAGAAAATGCACTATGCCTGTGCCAGGTACCTAACCTATTTCTTTTTTGCAGATCATAACATTTTGAAATTCTGTCTGAGTTCCTCATCCTTTGTCATGGACAAATCGATGGCAACCATAACTGGAAGAACTCTTGAAGCTACAAATAGAGAGCCATCAAAAGGAAAGGCGAAAATAACAGCGCTACCTTCTCTAAGATCGGCCTCGGAAATTTTTTTGTTGGCCAACCGTCGTCCTCCATCAGTGGTAGCAAATTGCCAACACACACGGCAGGTTTTGCAATACTTCTTCAGTGTTATCTAGACACTGCTAACAGGAAAGACGCATTCAAAGAAACCGTAAACAACGTTTTAAAGTTTTAGTTTTGGAACATGGCCGCACTAAAACAATCACAAAGCTCAACTGCGAACGGAAGCTAGAGGCATTGTGGAAAGAGTGGCACTTACTCCAAAAGAGCAGAAAACGAGAAACTGACGCCGGAGGAAAACGGCAGAAGTTTTCGGACAGTGTGGACAAGCTGTGGGATATCGGAGCATCTGACGCTGTCGAAGATATAAAGAAGAATCGACTGCTGTCCGACAAGGACAAGAAAGAAGACATTGACTTTCTACCTCGATCAACGTGGTCCTCGGGTGGCAACGATGAGCGGGAACGATAAAGTTTTCGCTGTAAAAAGAAAGCTACAGGAAGGAAGAAAAACCCTCGCAGGAGCCGCAAACCTCAAAGTGTGCATACGAAACCGGAGATGAGGCCATGGATGGATGGCTAAAGTTAGTATTTTCAAACAAAATAATTCTAGAGATAAGTTTAAATGTTATTCAAAGATAAACATTTCATTATAACGCAAACAAAGTAATTGGTAACAATAAACTGTCTTACTTACAATGGTGCCTATTCTGTTTCAGGTCATCTACTACACAAAACTGCTGATGTTCAGTAGGCAGCTGGAGCTCGACGCCGAGCTGGTCGACAAACTGCACAGGATCGTGGTGTTCATCGCTCTTCTGTACGTACCAGCTTGGTTGGCGGCCCCTATAGCAGCTGATGCGCCGTTGAATGACCTGGTACTGAGGTATAGGGCAGTGAACCACGAGGTGGCAGAAGCGTCACTGGCAGTGATGAGGCGGCACTTCTGGTATCTGAGGCCTCAGACCGTCATCTTCGCTCTATGCAGCAACAAGGTGGATGGCACTGTGAAGCAACAGATGGCAGAGAAGCTGTCCCACCTCCCTGTACCCAAAGACTTCACATACGAGAACGTCTCAGTCGACGAGATGACGCTACTCCCCGACCTGATCGACGAGTCCTGGTTCTTATTTGCAGGTCTGAAGATGTATGGGTCTTCGTGGCTCACCCTGCCAACTGATAAGTGGGACGAGAACGAGGACTTTTGTCGTCTGAAGGATGTGATCTCTAATCTCCAGGTCACCAATGACATCGCTGAAGAGGAGTCCAACTGATACAAGACTATGCGAACACGGTCACAAAGGACGAGGCACAGATGCAGGATCTTCTGAAGTGGTGGAAAAGAACCGGAAAGAGCTCGGCGACTTCAAGAAGTCATCACTCG
The DNA here is from genome assembly GCA_023014485.1 of Bathynomus jamesi. Classification (NCBI taxonomy): domain Eukaryota; kingdom Metazoa; phylum Arthropoda; class Malacostraca; order Isopoda; family Cirolanidae; genus Bathynomus; species Bathynomus jamesi. The sequence goes on from JAJOZX010001601.1 coordinate 628,969, forward strand.
CCACGATGACATAGCACAGAGGGACAACGTTGCAGCCAGTGACTGTGTATAGTGGTCAATACAAGCAAAAGTGATTGTTTAAGTTATTGTTTCTTTCTCCTTATTGTCTGCTATTTGCTGATTTTTTGAAAAGTATAGGTGATCGTGGTTTTTCCCATTATTTGGCACTATACTAGCACATTGGTATTACCTGTATACAGGCACAACTTTTAAACCGTTAGTCGTATGACAGTGGAAGGCACACCAAACGACTTCTCTCATCAGAGGATTCAGAAAACATCCCTACTTAATGATTTATCTTGATTCAGTAAAAAGTTAAAAAGTATGCATTTAAAAAAAACTCGTAATTTCAAGGTCGATGCGAGACCCCTAAATATTGATCAATTTTTGTAAAAATGGTACCAATGTGCTAGTATAGTGCCAAATAATGGGAAAAACTACGATAACCTATACTTTTAAAAAAAAATTGAAAAGTGGGCCACCCTAGTGGCCATACGTCCGGCTTTAGGCGGGACAGTCCGCCTAATGAGCACTCTGTCCTTAGGGTGGCCATTTCCAAAAAGGAGGACACTGCATATGTGGCCGTACGTTAACATATATATATATATATATATATATATATATATATATTATATATATATATACGTAACGTACGGCCACATACGCAGTCCTCCTTTTTAAATGGCCACCCTAATATATATACAGTGTTATATATATATATATCTATTATATATATATATATATACAGGTGATTCAGAAGTCAGGTTACGTAGGGCTTTTCTGTTTCTTTGCAGGTAAATGAGTTATGAAATGTTATCGAAGGAGGAGCGCATTGATGTGATATTCCTAGCTGGCTGCACAAGTGCATTGCCGTTAACGGTGGCCATATCGAACATGTGATGTGACTATTCCCCTGTATCATTACATAATACAGTATTTCCCTATGTAACCTGACTTTTGAATCACCCTGTATATATATATATATTCAAAGCCAGTGAGACCAAAGTTGTGAAACTCCACTCAGAATCTAAGTGGTTCATGAGCTTAATTAAAGTAAATGTTAATAAGGTCCCACTGGCTGAAAAATTTCTGTTCAAGATCTTTTCTACGAAATTACGTACATGTTATAAATGCGCGCGTGGACTGACTAGATATAAATAGGCTTTGGATCTAGGCTGTACCATATTTATTTTTCTGCCCCACAGTAAAATAACTTAAGCTGTGTGCAAAACTAATTTTGTACATTACCTAATAATTTAATATGCATTTACTATTGCGGAGGTTCCTACAGTCTCATTCTAATACTAGCCAAGTAGGCCTGCGTTGAGGAATGAAAGAGATCACAATAACTACCCAACCGGTCAACTCTGGAACAATCTTCCTCAATCCATCTTTCCCCCTGTCTATGACCTCGTCTTTCAAACGCAGTGCCCAGGCATCTCGAAAACCCTGCGCCTTGAGTTTTGGCTCTCTTTTTCTTCTAATGGGGGAGGGATGCGTTTTTGAGGGCATTCGCCCTTGGCCCCTCCTTCCTGGATAAAAAAAACTAGATACTCTAGGTCTAGGCCATGTGGGGTAATTCAATTCTTCCTTTAGGTCAGGTGTCCGGAGTCTCTAACAGTAACAGCCTGAGAGCCACATTACGTCATTCAAAAAATATTAGGAAAAAAGAGTCGCAGGTTTTTTATTACACTGTTTTTTTATTGTTTTATAATTACAATACAATAAACACTTATACGGGCTAGGGCTAACGATAAATACATAATTAAAGTAATATACCGAACTTGTCTTGTCTCGTATTAATTATGATAAAAAATGAAAAAAATACTAAAAATAATGATGATATTGTATTAGCATTATTATTACTAATATTTGAAACAAATATAGAGTATTTGGATTATTTATACGTGCTTCATTTCATATTTTTGGAACTTTATTATTAGCCAAGTATTTGATATATCTCATAATCATCATCATCATCATCATAATTCACCGCTTGTCCGTCTGTCTCCTTTTCAGATCCAAACGGCTGGACCAATTTTCATGAAACTTGGTGACAACACACACTGCGATCCCTGGAGTGTTTTTAGCAACTTTTGTTTTCAGATCCGATGTCTATAAAATATAAAATTTTATAGAAACCTAGACTGGTGGCAGGGCCGGCTCAAAGCCCTGGCTAACCGGGCGGTTGCTCGGGGCGTAATGTGCTTGGGGAGAGAGAAAAAAAACGGAGAGAAAAACTTAATACGATAAACGAATAAAAAGAAATAAAAAATATAAAAATGGTCTGACATACAGTCAAATTGTTAAGGAGTGTCTATTTTATTGTTTAGTGTTGTGGAGAGAGACCTATTTTTTATTCCTATATTTGTAGTTATTTTTTCACTGTGGAAAAATTATTAAAATGGTAAAAAGGATTAAAGGTGCTGAAATTCAATTTGCCGGGGCGCTGACAAACCTCGAGCCTACTGATTGGTGGCCTTCCCTAATCCCTATCATTAAACTAATCAAGTAAACCAAGTCCCAACACGCTTCTACAATTTCATACACTTTGTGGAATGGAGAAAATCAACTTGGTGAATAAATTTAGAAAAAAATGTAACTATCAAAATGTTTAGCTACGGACGGAAGTCATGATAGGTTAAAAAAAAAAAAGTGACAAGTTATATTTAAAATTTAAGTGCTTCGTGAACTTTAAGTAAAATCCGTGAAGTTACATTTAAAATTTAAGTGATTCGTGAGCTAATTGTAAATATTAAACTCAAACTCGCTTCAAATTTTCTTGAAATTATTTTCATTACATTTTATTGCTTGATTATTGTGCAGGAAAAACAATTTGGCAATGTTCTAAAAACTTAATCTAGACGAAGAATCTAAAGGGATTTAACATGACAAGGAAAAAGGGAGCCATTACTTGGAAGAACTATAGTAAATATGTATTGCGCAAAGAGTAATAACAGCTTCCTGCAGGAACTAGCAAAAATATCCCCAAAATTTTTTGCTAGTATTTATAATAATCTGAGAGCCACAAGAATGGAGTCGCAGGTTCCCGACCTTTAGGCAGATATGATTGCTATTGTAGTGAATACTCTTATTTTAGTTCCAAGATAAATGTTAATTTTACCGTCTTGAATTTCGGAATAGTATAAATTCATTTTAAATTAGTTACCCCATTATAATTCAATTGTGAACCACATTAATACTAATTTTATGTATACTATATTATTTTATTGTATGTAAACATAATTAATTATATATCACAATTGTCAGTTAATTATTTATATTCAAATATTTATTTTAATCTAATACCATGTCCATTTTACAAATAAACAATAGAAAACCAAAGGTTATATTTTCCACCTTTGGTACTGTCGCAGTTTCGCCTAACGGACTCAATACGGCTAGTGAGATAATCACTGGTTGGCACTTAACTAGCGGCAGTGCTTATGGCTACATCATCCAGGTTAACCTATACCGGATAGATGCGCTACGGTCCCAAGCCGTAGCTTGCCTAGGCCAACGACGACGACGTAAACCAACAATTGGTGACCCCGGAGCTGGATTACCCCTTCTACCCGAACGACTAGGACTAGACTGTAATGTCGTTCGTGCCCATCACCCCCTTCACCCGAGCGACTAGGACTAGACTGTAACGTCGTTCGTGCCCATCACCCCCTTCACCCGAGCGACTAGGACCAGACTGTAATGTCGCTCGTGCCCTCTGCCCCTCACCCTGCCGTGCGCTCTGTGCCTGCGCTCGTCTCAACCTCCACTCCTTCGTTGGTAACTTGTCTTGCTTGTACGTCAGCAAGCATAGGAGAAGATGCCTGACGACGCTGGTGCCATCTCCACTTGAGCGTAAAGCTCCCCGTCTTCTGGCCGGGTGATCCATTTATTTGGTTCCACCAAGTGGAATCACAATTCAACTTGGGAAGGATCACCGCTAGCAGGACGAAATACGATCATGTTTTGTCCTCTCTACCAGCGAGCATCATCTCTGAAGTCCGTGACGTCATCGTATCTACTTCCACGAGTGAGGACCCGTACAACGATCTGAAGTCTGCCATCCTGTGCCGCACCACTGTCTCCGAGCGTGAGAAACTACATCAGTTAATCTCAAAAGAAGAACTTGGAGACCGTAAGCCCACTCAAATGCTGAGGGCTATGCAGTGCGCTCTAGGCGAACGCGCACAAACCTTCGATAAGGACATCTTTAGACAGTTGTTCTTGCAGAAACTTCCTCCATCAGCTCAGCGTGTCTTGGCCACTATGGATCCTGCTACTCCAGTTGATAAACTAGCAGCAACTGCCGACAAAGTAGTCGAGATTGACACAGCTCCGGTCAACAACGTGAACACACAATCGGAAACTGGAGTTGAAAGTGAAAGAGTTCAGTCAACAACTCAACCACGTTTGTCTCTGCTACAAAATCAACGGCAAAGAAGCCATTCTCGGTCAAGATTTACGAAGAGGCATCGTTCGAGTTCCGGGAAGATCTGTTTCTACCACTCGAAATTTGGAAAGAAGGCTAGGAAGTGCATCTCCCCTTGCAATTTTTCGTCGGAAAACCCCAGCAGCGAGTCCTAATGGCGTCTAGTACTCGCACTGCCAACCTGTTATTCATAAAGGACAGGAACTCTGTGTCAATTTCTTGGTCGATACCGGAGCGTCAGTCAGTGTATTCCCTCAAAAATCTGGTCATACGCACTCGGAATCTCCGCCTCTATACGCTGCTAACGGTTCACGCATACCCACGTACGGTACTCAGTCGCGTGAACTAAACTTGGCCTTCACCGATCCTTCAAGTGGATTTTCATCTGTGCTCAAGTGCGGCATCCCATAATCGGCGCTGACTTCCTCCAGCATTTCAAACTCCTGGTGGATCTTGACAAGCGACGCTTATGCGACCAGGCCACATGCTTTCTGTTCTTGCCAAACAGGTTGCCCTTCCGGACGCCTCGAACTCTGCACTTTCCCTCGTTCCCCTAATTCCATGTACCAGTTCCTTTTCCAGCGATATCCAGGAATTCTTCAACCTATGCAGATGGGTGATACCATTAAGCACACCATTACCCATCACATTACAACAAAAGGTCCCCCTGTGTTTGCAAAACCCAGACGTCTTGCCCCGGACAAACTGAAAGCTGCCAAATCGGAATTCCAGCTTATGATGGATCTTGGGATAATAAGACCTTCCAAAAGCAGTTGGTCCTCTCCCCTACACCTGGTCCAGAAGAAGTCAGGAGACTGGAGACCATGTGGGGATTACGATTTTTGAATTCGACAACCATCCCGGACCGATATCCGGTACCAAATGTCCAAGACTTTACTTCTCTTCTCCACGGCAAATCTATCTTCAGTAAAATAGATCTCGTTAAGGCTTTCCACCACATTCCCGTAGAGCCTTCGGATATTCCCAAGACTACAGTTTGTACACCATTTGGGTTATTCGAATTTGTGAAGATGCCGTTCGGGCTACGGAATGCTGCGCAAACCTTTCAGAGGTTTATAGATGAGGTCACCAGAGGCTTAGACTTTGTTTATGCCTACATCGATGATTTGCTTGTGGCCAGCTCAACGGAAGAGGAACATAAGGAAACATCTTTCACTCCTCTTTCAACGCTTAGAACAATACGGTGTTACTATTAATGCATCTAAGTGTGTGTTTGCACAGCCAACCTTGGAATTTCTTGGTCACACGATTTCGCAGCACGGAATTACCCCCTTCAGGACAAGTGTGAAGTGATAAACAATTACCCTATGCCAAATAATCAGCGTGAGTTACGTCGGTTTCTAGGTTTGGTAAATTATTACCACAAGTTCATTAAAAACTGTGCCAGTGTTCTTGCTCCTCTACACGCTATGATCACACACAAACGCAAGGTAACGAAATTGTTATGGTGTAGCGATAGTTTACAGGCGTTCGACAATGCCAAAAATGCTATCAATAGTGCATTGTCTCTGTCATTTCCTATCAGTGATGCCCCCCTAACTCTGACGGTCGATGCCTCAGATGTAGCGATCGGTGGGGTGTTGGAACAAACCATTAACGGTGAACAAGCACCCATCGCGTTTTACTCGAAAAAGCTGCAGCCAGCCCAAACGCGTTATAGTGCTTTCGGACGTGAACTTCTTGCTATTTACTTAAACGTGAAGCATTTTCAACATTTCCTTGAAAGGCCGAGAGTTTTGTGTTTTTACCGACCACAAAACCTTTGGTCACTGTCTTCAATAAAAACAGCTGTAACCACTCTCCCAGAGTCATCAGGCAACTCGATTATATCTCGCAATTTACCACAGATATCCGCCACATCAAAGGTGTCTTGAACACTCCAGCGGATGCACTTTCAAGAATAGAGATTACTTCTGTTACCTTCAGCTCTACACTGTGGAATGCTATTGCACAGGATCAAGATAAGGATACGGAACTACAAGAACTGCTCAGAGAAGACTCCACTCACTCACTTTCCCTCAAGAAAATGAGTATGCCAGGATTGTCTGTGCCCCTCTATTGCGACGTATCAACAGCTGCTATTCGCCTTATGTCCCTCCATGTCACAGACAAGCAGTCTTCACGGATCTTCATAAGCCCTCCCATCCTGGTATCCGTGCTTCGCAACACCTGGTTACCTCTCGCTTTGTTTGGCCCTCGATGCGGAAGGATGTCAAACATTGGACCAAAACGTGCCTTGCCTGCCAGCGTGCCAAAGTCCAAAGGCACACCAGGTCCCCCTTTGACGCATTCCCGCCCCCATCCCAGCGATTTGATGTAATTCATGTAGACATTGTTGGCCCTCTTCCAGTGATTCAAGGCCAACGTTATCTGCTCACCTGTCTCGACCGCTTTTCCAGATGGCCTGAAGCCATCCCACTTCCTGATATCCAAGCGGACACTGTTGCAAGAGCCTTTCTTCATGGATGGGTATCAAGATTTGGATTGCCGACAAAAGTCATCACTGACCAAGGTCGCCAATTTGAGTCTTCGCTTTGGAAGAAGTTTACCAGCTTGTTGGGTACAGTACATGCGCATACCTGTGCGTATCATCCGCAAGCTAACGGCCTCGTCGAACGCTTCCATCGCCAGCTGAAGTCATCCCTTATGTGTCACGAAGACTCCCATTGGATGGATAAGCTTCCACTCGTGTTGCTTGGTATTCGCTCTGCATTTAAGAGTGATCTGAAGACTACAGCGGCTGAACTAGTCTATGGAACAACACTGCGGCTACCAGGTGGCTACTTCACTGCAGGGGATAAGTCATGCGATCCTACGGAATTCGCTCAAACACTTTCCTCTCACATGCAGTCCCTTCAGCCTGTTCCCCCTCGATTGACTAGCCAACAGAACATCTTTGTTTCCCCAGCCCTCCAATCTTGCACCCACGTTTTCGTTCGTGTACCTGTCCCAAAACGGCCTCTCCAATGTCCATATGACGGACCCTATGAAGTTCTCCGACGTACGCGCAAATCATTCCTCATCCAGCGCGGTTCCAAGGTCGACAAGGTTTCTATCGATCGTCTTAAGCCTGCGTTTTTGGAATCAACCTTAAGCGAGGTACATGTAGCTACCAAAAAGGTTCAGCGGAAATCTGTGTCGTTCGGAACTCTTTGAACTTCCTCTCTGGTGGGGGAGTGTGTAGTGAATACTCTTATTTTAGTTCCAAGATAAATGTTAATTTTACCGTCTTGAATTTCGGAATAGTATAAATTCATTTTAAATTAGTTACCCCATTATAATTCAATTGTGAACCACATTAATACTAATTTTATGTATACTATATTATTTTATTGTATGTAAACATAATTAATTATATATCACAATTGTCAGTTAATTATTTATATTCAAATATTTATTTTAATCTAATACCATGTCCATTTTACAAATAAACAATAGAAAACCATATATATATTTCTTCTACTACTTCTTTCACCACCTTTCTCTACAAAAAAAAAAAAAAAAAAAATGGTGTCAATAATCCAGCAGGGTTGAAAGCACCTTAAACAGAAAAAACAAACATAGAAAACCAAAGGTTATATTTTCCACCTTTGGTACTGTCGCAGTTTCGCCTAACGGACTCAATACGGCTAGTGAGATAATCACTGGTTGGCACTTAACTAGCGGCAGTGCTTATGGCTACATCATCCAGGTTAACCTATACCGGATAGATGCGCTACGGTCCCAAGCCGTAGCTTGCCTAGGCCAACGACGACGACGTAAACCAACACTATGAAGTCAACGAAAATACTGTAGGAAAGTGCTAATTATAGAAGAATATTTTGTAGTGCTGGCTCATAAAGAAATTTAAATATATATATATATATATATATATATATATATATATATATATATACCTAGACTATCTAACTGATAGTAAGACTGTAAGAAGTACCTAGTGAATCATTATTAATTCTTTAATTTTAATTCACTTTTGTTAGAACTTAAATAAAACTACAAAACAGTTAGTAGTTTAAAGTAGTTTTTGTTTTCCAAAATATTTTTTTGTTCTTTCAGATCAGTACATTTGGCTCTGGATACAGAGTTAAAAAAAAAAAAAAAACGATTTTTAATAAGTTTTTTAACTTGTAAAACAGTTCGGTTGGGATATGAACCTATATTATACAGTTCCAGAGGATTATAGCCAAAGATTGAAATGTAATAACCCGGTCAACACCGGATATCAAACTTAATGACGTGTATAATGACTGATTACGAGTCCGATAATAATTCAGAACCATGAAGGCCTTTATATAATTCATTATATATTCTGTACAGTGATGATAATAATGATAATCTTTATTGGCAGGAGATAATCGGTGGGCTTGGTTACAGTATCACTTTGAAAATGGAAGCGAATGTACAGCAGGTTTTATGCTTAAAAGGTATCTTAAAATATGATATAAAATTCAGTAATATCATGGTAGTAACCCTCGAAAACCATTGTGGCCTATTACAATAAAAGTACAATTTTTGGACTCGAGTTAGTTTTCATTATTGTTATAATTGTTTAGTAAAAATAAATTGTTTATTTCATCCTACAAATGTAATTTTCATTATGGGGTTACGTAGATCCTACACTAGTAGCTATGCGTGCGGTCCCATACTGACCTTCTAGGTAGCATAATAATATTAATAATCAGGAAGTAGGGCCAGAAAATGACACAATGTTCAGGTTAACTGCGGCCCATTGTTCTAACTCCTCTATTATTACTATTACGGGATCCCTATACCAATCGGATTGACGAGACTATAACATCGACACCCTGAAAAACTAACAACCTAACCTAACCTCACCTAATCTAACCTAACTTAATCTAACCCGCAATATACTTGGCAATAAAATGTCAAGTCGATCAGATGTCGTAATCCCCGTTATTACCAGGAATCATCAGGAATCGAACCCCCGACTTCAGTATCTTCATTTCGTTTAAAGGGAAACGGTGTTACTCACTGAGCTAGTGATGTTGGCCTTGTTTAGTAGACGGGTTTTCAACCGGGAGTACATCCAGATTTTTAAGGGGTACACACACACACACACACACACAGTGAGCTGACAAAATACTGTACGTGTTTTTCTTATTTTTTTTCTTTTCTTTTATAAATGCATTTTTCGAAACATCGCAACAATGGAAGTTATTAATCGTTATATATATAAACCTTGTTAACCTTGTTAGAGTTAGACTCATCTGGTACCGTCCTGAGCCAAGCATCTAGTCTTATCTTGAGGACTATCAACTTTGAACCCTGTAATGTTTCTGAGGTCCTTTGGAAGCTGGTTGAAAATTCTTGGCCCACTGACGACCAAGTTGTTTGCTTTCAGAGTTGAGGAGGTCCCTTGTCGGGCCTTTAATTTGGGAACACTACACATTCTGCCTTTCCTATTTTCCAGCGTTGTCTGGGTAGTAGTAATTGGGTTTTGTTTGAGGTTTGGTACCAGTTTTTCAATCATTTTCCATATGTAGATTATGGTATACCTCTCTCTTCTTCTTTCGAGGGAGTATAGATTTAGTTTGCGTGGTTTTTCCCAGTAGTTGAGTTCGTTACAGCCATCAATCTTTGCTGTGAAATGTCTCTGTGCTTCTTCTAGTTTATATTAATTTCTTCCTTTTTATATGGGGACGTCAAAACTGAGCAGTATTCAAGTTTTGGTATGATCAGTGTTCTCAACAGGGGAGTCATTACTGTCTTGTCCCTCCTTTTGAACGTTCTTAGTACCTGTCCCGCGACTTATTTTGCTTTGTTTATTGCTATCTGATTTTGTGTCTCGAATTTGGCATCTTCGGTCATTATTACCCCCACGTCGACCGCTTTCGTGCTTCTCTGAATTTCTTGTCTATCTGGAGCATAATATGCAGTCTAAGTTCCTCATTTCTACCATATCTCAAGAGCTGAAATTTCTCGGTGTTAAATGTCATATTGTTGTCTTCTGACCATGTGTATATTTTGTTCGTGTCCCTCTGCAAGGCCTCCACTTCATTTGCATCGCTGATTTTTCTGCTGATCTTTGTATCGTCCGCAAATAATGTTACTATATTGTTGCTGTTTACTACACTCTCTCTGTCTATTAGCATGATAATGAACAGGAATGGGGCCAGCACTGTACCTTGTGGTACTGAGCTGCGTACTTCTGATTCTGATGATGATACACCTTGAATTTTGACCACCTGTAGTCGTTTTCTGAGGAAGTTGTAGATCCATTTTCCCACTTTGCCTATTATTCCCATATGTTTCATTTTATGTGCTATTTATACCATGATCGCATTTGTCGAAAGCTTTAGCAAAATCCGTGTGTATGACATCATAGTTTTCATTGCCTTCATGTGCATCTAGAATATTGTTATAATGCTCTATAAGTTGTGATAGGCATGATCTTCCTGATCTGAATCCGTACTGATTTTCGTTGAATCTTTCCAATGTCTCCAAGAAGTCATAGATTTTCTCTCTGACTATTCTTTCAAATATTTTGGTGAGTTGGGACGTCAGGGACACTGGTCTATAGTTCTTTGCTTGAGATCTATCCCCGCCTTTATATATAAGGACATTGTTTGTTCTTTTCAAGATGCTCGGTATATATATATATATATATATATATATATATATATATGGGGAGGGGATGATGATGATGTCTGTCTGTCTGTTCTATGTTCGTTTATACATGCTAAATGGCTAAGGTAATCTGCACCATATTTAGTCTACACACTAAGGTAGAACCAGGGAAGGTTGTAGTAATACACCCGACCCTCCCAGTCCCCCCCTCTGGGGTGGGATTGAGAAGGGGACCCCTAAACGGCTAGGGGAATCTACACCAAATTTAGTATACACGTAAAGGAAGAACCAGGAAAGGTTTTAGTAACCGCTCCTAGTTTGTGGTTTTTTTTTGGGGGGGGGGGGTTACTGCGCAAAGCCAAGTAGCTCTTGATTTTTCAAAAGGGAAACAGTGTTGAAAACTCCTGGTTTAGCATAACTAACCTTCTTTTCAATTTCTATCCCTTTGTATCGTATTTCAGAGGTTCTGAAAAAAACAATTTATTGGAAATAACCGTAAATGACTATTCTTTGTCGTGCTTCAAAATTGGTATTGTTGTTTTTGTTGCTAAAATATTGTGCTTTTTTGGCGGTACCACAATCGTAGCGCCGTCGCCTCAGCTTACTTAGGAAATATCGGCCCTTTCTTCTGCGCGAGATTGGCTGTGAGTATTTCACGATTCGCCCATTATAAAAGTTGAATTATTATATCCATAAATGAACGAAATAAAAACATAGCTATTCATTTATGCTATTTTATTATGACGTAAATGAAATTATCAACATGTTTCATGTAGCTCTCTACCTTTATAACTCTGATTTTACAACAACTAGGATTCATTATATATTCGCTGCAATCCGGTCTTGTATATATATATATATATATATATATATATATATAATGAACACTGCATCTACTCTTATTTTTTTGGTTTAAAAATGAGCTCTTAATGAATGAAACGACGCGTGTAATGTTATTTATATACACTTTATGCTTGTTAAGACTAATTTTAACGATAATTAATGCTCTTAATTATCATTTCTGAATATCGTAAAGTTAATTTCGAAAAAGGGTGTGAAGATCTATTACGTAAATAAACAAAAATGTTCACTTGAATTATAAGATATAAGTTAAAACCTCTTAATGGATGTTAAAAAAACTAAGAAGAATAGCTGTCCATACATCATTTCTTGAAAAAATTATTATTATACGTCAAGCAGTAAAGCGTAAAAAATACGTGCACAAATTAAGTATACAGTGTGTATATATATATAATAATATATATATATATATATATATACACGTCAGTGAAAAAGTTATTTTTTAAAATAATGAATTTAAAAATAATAATAAATCTTAATCTATAAAATAATTATCTCTTCAGACATATATATATATATATATATATATATATATATATATATATATATATATATATATATATATGGAGTAGTCCAAAATTAACTATAAGAGCAAAACATTTTCTATTAAAATTACCTTTGAGGTAATTTAGTAATTACTTTTGCTCTACCCTGTACAAAGAGATACACGAGAATTTACCCAGAAAGTTAAAAAGGAAGAAGATGCAATATATAAGCATTAACTGTACGCGAATGTCTGAATCTTGAATTAGACAGTCAATCTTGCAATAATTTAAATTTCGAGGTAGAATGAAAACGAGCTGTAACCCAGAATACGATATATGCAAAACAGTGCAATTAGAAACCTTGCCAAGAGCTAATTAGCTCAGGTAATCAGGCTGACGGAGGAGATACCCTGCATATGCGACATAGAGATCATGCAATTGCAATTCAAATGAAGAACATATATATTCTGTGCAGTGGCTATGTATATTATTCATTTAACATTTGGGCACACAAATATGCTTTCGAATTTTGACACGATGAGTTTACAAATACACCTTTTTGAACACGTGCGCGCGCCCGCGCGCGCGCACACACACACACACACAAAAACATATATATATATATATTAATGATAAAGTTTATTGGCAAGAGACGAATCTCATTAAAAAAAGGTACAATGTTTGTCAAGGTAATAAACGATACAATTAATTAAACAATAAAATAATAAATAAATTTAAAATATAAATTTTTAACAAATATTTTAAAGGAAAAACTATATCCTACTTCGAATAAGTGAAACTGAATAAATTAAATAAATAATAAAATAATAAAAAATAATAAAATAATAAAAAAAATTAATAATAATAATAATAATAATAATAATAAGAAGAAGAAGAAGAAGAAGAAATAAATAAATAAATAAAGAGAGGAAATAAAGAAATATTTATTCCTGTAAAATACAAACTGAATCATAATTTAAAATCTAAATCATCGATGATGAAATTCGAATCCGAATTCAACCAAATTCGGTTTATCGCAATCCGAATTCAACTAAGATATTCGAATCTTAATCCGAATCTAAATAGACTCTCTCTCTCTCTCTCTCTCTCTCTATATATATATATATATATATATATATATATATACCTTTCCTTTCAACCTTTCCCGCGCGATGATTCTTCATTTCACGAAGATCAAGAGTGTAGCCTCTCCTCTCGAGTTGGCCTGGTGAAGTAGTGAGTTGTTTCTTGCACTCTCCACCTCACATAGCCAGGTACGCCCGGCTCATCGGGGATTGTTCTGAGCCAGGAGTCTAATCTTCTTTTGAAGATGTCCACTGCGACACTATTCGTGTTCCTTAGGTCTTTGGGCAGCTGATTAAACAGTTTTGGTCCTCTCACAACAAAACTATTTTCTTTCAGGGTTAAGGATGTTCCCTGTCTCGCCTTTAATTTGGGAACACGACACAGTCTTCCCTTTCTACTTTCTACCGTTGTTTGGGGAGTTATAGGGTTCAGAGTAAGATTAGGGACTAGTTTCTCTATTATTTTCCAAGTGTAAATAATGGTGTATCTCTCTCTTCTCCTTTCCAGTGAATATAGGTCTAGTTCGCGTAACCTTTCCCAGTAATTTAGTTCTTTGCACCCATTGATCTTGGCTGTGAAGTTTCTCTGAATCCCTTCCAGTTGTCTAATGTCTTCTTTTTAATATTGAGATGTTAGGACCGAGCAGTATTCCAATTTGGGTATGATCAGTGTTTTCAGTAGAGTAATTATTACATTCCTATCCCTTCGTTTAAAGGTTCTCAATATCTGCCCCGTTATTCTCTTTGCTCTGTTTACTGCTATCTTACTTTGTGTTTCAAATTTCTCATCATCAGTCATTACAACCCCTAAATCTTTTGCTCTAGATCAGGGGTCACCAACCTTTTTTTTTGTTCACCGCCCACTTTTACGATTTTTTGAAAATTAAAAAAAGCTTATCGCCCACCTTAGATCAAAAAGAATAAATCAACATAATCGATAAAATAAATAATGAAATAAGTGTTTAATTACCTTTAATGTGAGCCCACTAGTGGGCGCTACCGCCCAGGTTGGTGACCCCTGCTCTAGATTTTCTCTGAATTTGTTGTCCATTTGGGGCATAATATTCCATGGATTTTAGGTCTTCTTTTTTTCCGTACCGTAACAGCTGAAATTTCTCAGTGTTAAACTTCATAGTGTTGTCTTCTGTCCACTTGTAAATTCTGTTCATGTCGGTTTGTAGAGATCATATATATATATATATATATATATAATATACACCCTCTATACGTGGTAGTTGTGTTCCTGGAAACTACCGCGTATAGTGAATTTGCAGTGAGATATATTTTCACATAGACACAATGTTAATTACGGGTCTTACGTTCAACAAAAAATTTTCCAACCATAATAAACCCATAAAATCAATAGACAAACCTATCCTATCAACTGTTTATGCAATCCAATAACAACAACAATATAAATTAATCACAAACCTGAAAGAGAGTGATTAATGCATAATATCATACATTAATTAATAAGAAACAAATACAATATGTACTTGTATGCATTTACATAAACTAAGAGGGGAAGTGGCAAAGGCGCTAAGTTCGAATGAAGGGAAACTTGAAGATGGAATTTAGGCTTGAAGGGTTGTTGGAGGGTTATCTGCATTTGAATCTGATAACTGACGCGACGCGGGAAACTGAAGAGATGCAAGACTCAATCACGTGGGTAGATTTAGCGAGTTCGAATGCTCGCGAATGTTCTCGAATGTTCGCGCGGATGGACTTGAGAATTCTCGAACCGCGTAACCTCGAGAGTGTTTCAGCTTTATTATGGGGTAGGTTCTTAATTAATCAACCGCGTAATCTCGAATTCGCGTATTGCGGGGTATACCTGTATATGTTTTGTTTATTGAACAAATGTTCAGGTTCGAACGGCGTTTGACCCTTTTGCACTTTTGCAGCATGCAGCATCCCGCCTCACTTGAAGGACTTTTATGGTACCCATTCATCTACCAACCAAAGGAAGGATGAACAGCTGGGCGAGCTGCGCTACCTGCCCGCGACACGAATCAAACAAAGAACCGATGGATTCGTAGTGAACGATTTTAGCCGCTACACTACCGAGGCATATTATATATATATATATATATATATATATATGGGATGAATTTCACAATTAAACCCGTGAAATGAATGAATGATGCAACCCACAAGGAAAAAGAAAAATGATTCCAAGGCCTTTCTCCCTTCATTCCCCTCGTCAGGGAATGAAGGGAGAAGACGAAATGACGAAAATATATATAATAGCATATGTACAACGGGACAGAAAAATAAAAAGATTAGCACCTGATTAACAAGAGTTAATTAAAGGCAAAAGGTATTTTAACAGGATATTGTCAATTTTATACGTTCCCGCCCTGTTATTGAAATTATTTTTAAAATGGATAAATGCACAGTCTAGAATATTCCTTTTAATTATATCTGTGTTTTTAACGAGCGCTTTAGAACTCTCCCACTTGATACTATGATTACATCTATACATATGGCTGAACAATGCATTAGAATTATTTGCTGTTTTACACGCATATTTATAACTGTTTTACTCTAATGTCTAACGTTTTTCCCGTTTGGCCTACAGTATATATATTGAGTTAAATTGTGTACATCCGATCGAATATATACAGCCAACCGTATTATCAGGGCTATTCTTTATTAGGCGTGATTTAACAGTATTATTATACTTAAAGACTACGTTGATATCAATTGCTTTAAGTCAAGTCGGAAGATACTGAAAATTAACATGGTAAAGGTAGACGAAGGATATTTTTACGCTCAAATTCATTTACAGTTACACTATTATAATACCTATTGTTAGCTTTCATAAGGCAGTTATCTAGAAATGAAATAGGATAACATAATTTAGTACCAATATTCATGATATTGCATAACTCGGAATCTAAAAATTCAGGACTGACAACTCTCAATGCTCTAAGAAACATAGCAGAGAAAATAGAAGATTTAATCGAGGGATGATGGTCAGATTAAAAATGCACGTAAGTTATTATTTGTTGGCCTACGAAAAATTTCAAATATGAACTGATTAAAACATCTCCGAATTTTTAGATCAAGAAAAGGTAAGTTTCCACCATTTTCTTTTTCAACAGTGGGATTAAATTGTTGAGCCTACCAAGAAATAAGTCAGCATCCAAATTGTTAGGCCAAAGGCATAAAATATCATCTATATACCTGTACCAAACAAGGTTAAAATTAACAATAGTAGGCAAAATTCTGCTTTCAAAAAATTCCATAAATAAATTAGCTAATACCGGTGAGAGGGGATTCCCCATCGCCAATCCAAACGACAGAGCATAAAACTTATTTTTAAACTGAAATTTACAATCTTTGACGCAAAGCTTAATTAGCTCAATAAGAGTGTTGTGTTGAACAGGGAAAGAATATTCAGAGATCTTATCTTTTAAAGAGTCAAGTAGGTCATCAACAGGGACTTGTGAATAACGAGCATACATCAAAATTTACCAGTTTGAAATTAGGGTCATTAGGAAACTTCAGTTTGTCAATAACGGCGTTAATAAACTAACTAACCATTTAGATAGCTTATAAGTTACGGAACCTACTGAGCTAACAATAGGCCTCATGGGATTATTAACTTTGTGTGTTTTTACTAAACCGTACAAATCTGGTAGTGACGGATTGATACTAAGAAACTGCTTAGAAACCCATTATAGTTATTTTCTAATATTTCTCTTAATTTTCTGTTAAACATTTTATTAACATCCTCCAGTGGGTCTCTGTTTAGAGGTTTGCAGGTGCTACTATAGCGTGCGGTCTACAAAGATATTTACACTATAGCGTGCGGTCTATAACATATTTACAAATTCAATTACGTTAAAACAAAAAATTTAAAGGATAAATAAAACAAACAATTCATTCTACGGGATATAATGCCCGGTTAGGTTAATTGAATACCAGGTCAGGTCAACTGTATGCTCTTGACGATTGGTTAGGTTAAGTTGTGATATTTTCGTTAAAACTAACAAAAATATCACAACTTAACTTAACCAGTTGTCAAGGGCATACAGTTGACCTAACCGGGCATTCAATTAACTTAACCGGCATTATATCCATAGAATGAATTGTTCGTTTTATTTGTCCTTCAATTTTTCTGTTTTAATGTAACTGAACTAATATTTGTCTTCATGATTTCCTCTTTTATAGTCTGCCTTGACCTCACATTCGTCCCCAAAGATAAAGTCAAGTCATTTTAGGTCAGGTCAGCACAAATTCAAGTCAGGTCAGGTCACTTCAGCGCAAAAACTTTTGTAGACTAAAAATATCTTTGTAGACCGCACGCTATAGTAGCACTGGTTTGTACATATTGCAGTCACTCAATAAAATATTCATCTTTTCAATGTAACTGTTTTTGTCCATGATGACGATCGAATTAGATTTGTCCGCTTTAGTAATATGTAATGAATCGTTATTTTTAAGTGTTTTTAGGGCTTTCTCAAACCTCAAAGGATAATTCGATTCATACGGTCATACCTTGTATTAAAAGCACTATACACACAACCTTTGGCTAAAGTCACCTCACTTTCGCATATACTGTATTACTATGTTTTTCAAAATTGCTAAAAGATTTAGCAATCAGTAAGCTGCTGGGCTTTTTTGGGACAGAGAATCCTAAGCCGTAACCTAGCGCACATTTCGTACCGAAGTCGAAGTCTACTAGCTCATGGGACAAGTTAATAATATTACTAAAATAACTTTTTTTAGTCCAGTAACTATTACGAATTAAACCCTCCAGTCTATTTATTGTTTAATGTTCTGTTCTGAATTCTGCATCTTGTACGTAAGTTGTAAATATCGTCCAAAAGTGTACTTCTCCAAGCACGAGGAACGGTGGAAGAAAATATATTTTTTCTTACTTCGGACTCTCAAGGCGTTCTTCACTTCGATGCGGGCTATGGCCTATATTAATATGTTCCTTTAAAATAATTCTTTCAGTGTCACCAAACAGTGTATCGTCCAACATATGGTATCGTTTCCCAAGAAGGGATTTTGGGATAACTTTTTCACTGTAACACTTCCTAAGGAAATTGAATTGGTTCTTAATAGAATGCGCTTGAGCAATTGCAGAACGGTAACGTCTAAAAATCCATCGGAGAGAAGGAAAAGTTGTTGTAAAAAGAGCAACAGTAAAGAGGACACGCATGGGCTCCATTATATGGGATGAATTTCATAATTATGTTATCCTATTTCATTTCTAGATAACTGCCTTATGAAAGCTAACAATAGGTATTATAATAGTGTACCTGCAATTTTGTAAAGGAATTTGAGCGTAAAAATATCCTTAGCCTACCTTACCATGTTAATTTTCAATCTTTCGACTTTACTTAAAGCAATTGGTATCAACGTAGTCTTTAAGTATAATAATACTGTTAAATCACGCCTAATAAAGAATAGCCCGGATAATACGGTTGGCTGTATGTATTCGATCGGATGTATAGTACACAATGTAACTCAATATACAGGGTGTCCCATAAGTCCGGCATCATAGGAGAAATTCATATTTTTTTATTTCTACAAACCATAATTCATATTTTTCTCTTTCTACAGGCCATAATGTCTGTGAGCAAGGAAGAACGAATCCAGATAATTCTACTCATAGATTTTTATCTCTGGGGCCACTTGAAAGCGCTGGTATACGCAGAGAAAATTAGGAGTGTTGAACATTTGCGGCAGCACATTATTGGGGCATGTAACACCATTACTCCTGACATCATTCACCGTGTGCTTGCTGACTGGGTATCACGTCTGAATTTGTGTATTGAAAACAATTGTGGACATATTGAGCACGTTCTGTAAATAAAAGCTTTTGTTTTGCCTTTTTTTTATTATTTTTCCTATGATACCGGACTTATGGGACACCCTGTATATATATTGTAGGCCAAACGAGAAAAACGTTAGATATTAGGGTAAAACAGCATAAATATGCGTGTAGAACAGCAAATAATTCTAATGCATTGTTTAACCATATGTATAGATGTAATCATAATATCAAGTGGGATAGTTCTAAAGCGCTCGTTAGGAACAGAGAAAAATTGAAAGGAATATTCTAGAATGTGCATTTATCCATTTTAAAAATAATTTCAATGACAGTGCGGGAATGTATAAAATTGACAATATCTTGTTAAAATACTTTAGGCCTTCAAATCAACTCTTGTTAATCATGTAGTAATCTTTTTATTTTTCCGTCCCGTTGTATATATGTACAGTATATGCATAAATTTTTGTCATCTCGTCTTTTCACTTCATTCCCTGACGAGGTGTACTTCTGAATACACGAAAGGCCTTGGAATCATTTTTCATTTTTCCTTGTGGATTTGCATCATTTTATATATATATATATATATATATATATATATATATATATATATATATATATATATAAAGGAAGAGATAGACTATTACGCTAAATAAGATTAGTTGAAAGGAGACTCTTAAAATATATACAAGATGTCTTGATATTATATGGCAGTATATAATAAAATAATTTTATATATATATATATATATATATATATATAATATATATATATATTACATATATATATATATATATATATATAATATATATATATATATATATATATATATGAGAGACAGTGAAATACAGATTTAGATTTTAGACGTACGTAAATCGTTTGTTATTAACAAATTAAAATTTAAAATTGTTTTTTAATATTGCTTTTAAATGAATTTATAATATTAAAAAACTTTAATTAATGCGCTCTTAAGCTTTGAAAGAGTCGATAAATGAGAATATAATTAAATTACTAATAATAATGAACTATATTTTGAACCTTTATCGATATATATATATATATATATATACACGATATATCGTATATATTTTACGATATATCGTATATATATATAATAATAAATCTTTGAGACGTTTTTAGCTTAATTAATGTTTTCGTTAATATTATTCTGACTATTTATTAAGGAAATTATTATGAAAATTATGTTTTAGTTTTATTACAAAAAATAATAAAATTATTTTTCGTTCAAATTTATTCACTTAATTGGAATTGGATGTAAACAGGAGTTATTTTCTACTGTATTATGTTTTAATATCAAAATATGATTCATTCAATATATATATATATATTTAGGTTTTGTATGTGTGTGTGTGTGTGTGTTAAGTCATGTTAGATTTGTTTGGATATGTTTACTGATAACTCAGATATTTTTGCATTTCACAGAAAACACCCCTGGGGGGCCAAGGCTACTTCTAAGACAATTTTAGTGGGTGAGTTAAAATAGTTTTTTTTTGTATTTGTATTTGATCACAAATGACTCAAATCAAATCAAATGTATATGTTGATGCATATATATATATATATATATATATATATATATATATATACACACACTCATATGCTCATACACACACACACACACACACACACACACACGTATATATGCTCTTATTTTATTTTAGTAGGTGGGTGAAATCTTTCTGTACGTGAGCAACTGCCCACCCAGGTGGGTGGGCAGTTGCCCACGTTGCCCCTGTTTGGGGCCATGTGTCTTGCGTTAATTTAAACAAATTAACGCAAGAGGGGTGTACTGGGATACTTTGAGGCCCAAAAGACAGTGAACGTATTTTGTTTTGCTTCTTGAAATCGAAGTACCTTTAGAAGGTGTAAAAAAAAATTCTTGAACAGCCTTGAAATGTTTCTTTTCGAGAAGTACAAATGCTGGAGTAACTCTCTCTTTTAACCTAACTTAGTGTATTTTAAAGGAGCGTTGGAATATAGAGGGATAAAAATAAGCAGAAGGAAGACTGAACACTTACGGTGTGGCTTACATGAAGATCAGGAAGATGAGATGGTAATGAATGGAGAAGTGATTAAAAGAGTAGATCGATTTAAGTACTTAGGCTCGTTAATGTATGAGGAAGATGTGGGAGAAAGAAATTAATAATAGAGTACAAGCTGAGTAGAAGAATTGGAGAGAAATGTCGGGTGTCTTGCGCGATAGAAAGGTGCCAGTGAAGTTGAAAGGAAAGGTAAATAAAACTGTGGTGAGACCAGCAATGTTGTATGGAACGGAGGCATTACCTATGAAGAAGACAAATGAGAATAAAATGGATGTAGCAGAGATGAGGATGTTGCGATGGATGTGCGGTGTGGCGAGAGAGGATAGGATCAGAAATGAGTATATTAGAGGAACTGTGAAGGTGGCAGTGGCATCAAAGAAGTTACAGGAGGTAAGAATGAGATGGTATGGGCACGTGATGAGGAGAGATGAAGATTATGTCGGACGTAGAATGATGGTGATGGAGTAGCCGCCGGGTGGGCGAAGAAAAGGAAGACCGAAGAAGAGATGGAAGGATTGTGTTAGACCGGACGTACGGGAGAAGAATTTGGAGGAGGATATGGTGTACGACAGACCAAGATGGAGGCGACTCACCTTAAACAGCGACCCCATATAAAAATGGGATTAATTATGCTGAGGAAGAAGACTGTATTTTAAAGGTTAAATTATAATCAGGTTCCTTATATCATACAGTAGATCCTTGACTTTTTTTTTTTAAAACAGAGGAGGACTTTAGCATTTCATCTAGATGATAAAATAATGAAGTTACTACCCCCCCCCCCCCCCCCCCCTGTAACGTTTCGGAGTAACTAAATGAAAGCCGTCATTTTTCTTCTACCAGTACGGTGATTAATGGGATATTCATATTTTTAACTTAACTTTAACTCGGAAATTAACCCGTTTAACTTAACGTATTTACGCAATTTGGTCTTTAGTAACTATATTTCTTCTTCCCTTATATCATTAGGGAAAATTTCTATAAACAGACTGACACTTTTGTTACTCTACTTCTCTTTACACTCTCATATATACACTTCATGTTGTTATCTACAATACGACTGAACTGATCACAAGCATATAAAAAAAAAAATATATATATATATATAGAGAGAGAGAGATATATATATATATTATTTCGTAGGATGCGCACGTGTATTATATCCCGTACTTTTTCTTCAATTGCTGAGACGTCAGATTCACATAATAATAATCCGGCCATTAAGTCTACACAGCATATATGACAAAAGG
The DNA here is from genome assembly GCA_023014485.1 of Bathynomus jamesi. Lineage (NCBI taxonomy): Eukaryota > Metazoa > Arthropoda > Malacostraca > Isopoda > Cirolanidae > Bathynomus > Bathynomus jamesi. Next base: position 651,539 of record JAJOZX010001601.1, read on the forward strand.
AAATACATAAAGAAATAGAATGGAGACAGGAAATACTGTTCGTATTATAACTTTGGTTATAAAGATAGTTATAAATCTAGTGTTTATATCCGAATCAGGCAAGATATCATCATATGAAAATGGCTTTGCAGTTGCATCGTCTACTGAACTATTCATTCTATCTGATAACTTATGAAGATAATAAATAAGGTATAAATTAGATATACTCTCGTTCTCGCTATTATTAAGCAAATTTTACCTTCGTTGAAGCTGAATACGCATCGGCTATATCATAGAGGAAGCTGTGTAGACTAACGGGAAACCAAACCACTATTGGCAGAGGAAGAATCAACTTATAAAACGTCTTAATCGCTGGAAACTGAAGTCCCGTATCTAAGCCAGGACTCGAATTCTCAACCTTTGGGTTCACACCCGGGCGAATTAACCATTAAGCTAACCTGATGGGTACATTAGATGTACTGTAGACGACATACCACATAATCTAAGCTATCTGAATAAATGTTCGTGCATGATATTCAAGTAGTCTTGATGGCTCAAGGACATTTAACAACATTTCAGCAACTAATGATGGACAATAAACATATACTATAGTATGTATATATGTATATATATATATATATATACACACACACACACAAACGAGCTTTGAAATCCTAAATTTGTTAAGACACCAACGAAGAACAATTCTCTCTTTTAACAGGATTTTCATCGTATTACACTTTCAACGACAAAACAAAAGCGATACTAGATTTTTTTGCTTGGAATATTGTAAAGAAATATTTTCAGAGGACCGTCTCCCATCCAACTGCTCTCCAGACCTAATGTCGCTTAACTTCTGTAAGCAATATGAAAGGGTGTTACGACATCAGACATGATGCAGACCGTATGTAATACCAGAAGACTTAATATCAATTCTGAAATATTATAATCAAAGAGCCTATAAATAAATTTCTTGAACTAATAATAGGTCCCTAATAACAAAATATTTCGATATTTCAGTGTTATGTATACAAATATTATAACAATATGAAGTGGCAAAAGGTGTATCTGAATGTTTGTTTGTGTATACAATTAAAAACAAAAGTTGTGCATAGTTTATCTTGCTTTTTATACCAAAGCCACAAGTTCCCATTTTCAAGGACGGAGGAAGCGAACCACTAAATTATCAACCAATGAATTTCAATAGTCGTGTCCTTGAACTAGACCTAGCTGGACGATATACTGCTAAAAACATTAAACCTCTCTCTCTCTCTCTCTCTCTCTCTATATATATATATATATATATATATATATACTGAATGGAAATTTATACACTATATTTAAATAGTTTGCACTGGAAACATTTGTACATATTTTTAGAGTTGTAGAGTCGCTTGTTATAGAGTTTGTTATAGACTCTACAACTCTCATAAATGTGCAAATCTATCCAGTGCAAACTATTTAAATATATTGTATAAGTTTTTCCGTTCATTATATTTATTTATTTATTTTTTATATATTTGATTTTAAAATTTTAGCATTGATGACGGAAATTGAAATTTCCGAAACGTTTGTAAATAGACATGTACCATCTCTTCGTCCTCTTATTCCTTGCTAAGCTACAGTTCTCCAAGAACGAACCCTTCAATCAAGGTGTATATATATATATATATATATATATATATATATATATATATATATATATATATATATATATATATGCACTAAAATCACAAAATAACACGTGACCTTATTAATCAGCAAACAACCACAGGGAAAAGGAAACACAAAGTCCGAGCGTGAATATATCACGAAAGCGCTCGGACTTTGTGTTTCCTTTTCCCTGTGGTTGTTTGCTGATATATATATATATATATATATATATGGGCTACGTAGTGGTCGATGTCGTAACACCGCTTCTCGGAGATCAGCGAAGTTAAGTGACATTGGGTCTGGGTAGTAGTTGGATGGGAGACCGTCCTCTGCGCCCAGATTATGTAGCGACCCGTGGTTCGGATCCCACGTAAAGCTGTAGGTTCCTCCGTCATATGACCTTAGATGTTGCGAAGGAGGTTAAACAACCCCAATTAAAAAAAAATATATATATATATATATATATATACACCTCCTCGTTTAAGTTCCGTGTGTTGGTCTCTCTTCACACGAAGATGAAGCTGGTGGTCCCGCCTCTAGTCCTGGCTTGGTGGAGGAGCGAGTTGCTCTTTTGCGCTCCACCGCACATAGCCAGGTACACCCGGCTCATCTGGTACCGTCCTGAGCCCAGCATTTAGTCTTCTCTTGAAGACTTCAACTTTGACCCCTGTAACCTGTAACGTTTCTGAGGTCCTTTGGAAACTGGTTAAAAAGTCTTGGCCCCCTGACAACCAAGCTATTTTCCTTCAGTATTGAAGAGGTCCCTTGTCGGGCCTTTAATTTGGGAACACTACACATTCTGTCTCCTATTTTCCAGCATTGTTTGAATGGTAATTGGGTTTAGTTTGAGATTTGGTACCAGTTTTTTTTATCATTTTCCGTATATACTGTAGATTATGGTGTACCTCTGTGTATTATGGTATATATATATATATATATATATATATATATACATACTGTATATAACCTTGGTTAACCTTGGTTTTTATATGTATATGTATATATATATATATAACCTTGGTTAACCTTGGTTTTGCTTCCGCCCAAATTGGTAAATCTGATGAAGGTCAAGCTTGTCACTCCACCTTAGACCTATTTAACGTGGAATCCGAACCACGCCCACCAGCAGCCCAGCGTCTTAATCACTAGGCTACCCAGGGTACCCATTTAGCTACCAAACAATTTTTTTTATTGTGTGGAAAGATGAACAGCTGGGTTTTGCTGCGCGCCGCCTGCCGTCACCGGGTTTCGATCCCGGGGCCGATGGATTCGTAGTCAGCGACGCTAACCACTACACCATCATATATATATATATATATATATATATATATATATATATATATATATATATACTGTTAAGTGTACAAACCAGCAACGTACTACAAACACTGAAAAACACCTCTGTTATAAACAATTCCGTCCAACAGAACGTAACACAAAGAAAATAGATGCATAACTCCAATAAAAAATACTACCCCGATGTGTATTAAATGATAAATTACGGGAAGTAAGCGAAGAATAAATAAATTTGGAACGATGAAATAAGAGACAAGATAGGGGGTAGCAAGGAAAGGCTGTCAAGACTATTTCCTTCTCTGCATGTGACATAAAAACATGAATACAACAATAATGATGAAAATAATAATAATAATAATCATCATTATTATTATTATTATTATTATTATTATTATTATTATATTAAAATTTTCGTGTCAAAATGGTCACTGAAAAAAAAAAATATATATATATATATATATAGGCCTATATATATATATATATATATATATATATATATATATATATATATAATCATTCATTGTTTTTTAATTTGTCATAATTGTTGTTTTTTAAACAATTTCTAAACTACGGTTATAATAGTTTTTAATTTGTTGCAAAAACTGACGAAAGTTTGGATTGACAATCATTTCCATATAAAATGAGGATTCGTTATTATATTTTTATGACAGAAGGAAATAGATACAGACGGAAGATGAAATGAGAAACAGAGACAGAGACAGACGGTGGCACAAACAAAGCGATAGAGACAAACAGTAAGATCGATGTACTTAAACGAAAAAGAAATAAAGAAAGAACTTACAAGTAGCGTGCAAAGCCAAAATATAAATCTACACGAGAGTACATAATGGACAGCTACGTTGTTTGTGGTCTGTGTATACTTAGGGCTGGCGAGAGCTGCCCAGGGAAAGGATTGGTATATGGGCCCCCCCCCTGGTTTATTCAGTATTTTATTATGAATGTTTTATGTGTACATAACGAGCAAACTGATTATATGTCCAAGTTACTATTCAAAACATACAGTATGATAATCTCTATAAAATGTATGTTCATTAATTATATTTCCTCTCTGTTATTTAATCAATTGCTTTATTAATATTTTTAGATTTTATCCCCCCTCTTTCCGAGCCCACTAGAGGTCCGGGCCCCGGGGATATAACCCGGCTTCCCCGCCCTCTCGGCGGCCCTATATATATATATATATATATATATATATATATATATATATATATATATAGATAAAAATGGGACGAGAAAAGGTAGATAGAGAAGAAAATGGGACGAGAAAAGGTAGATAGAGAAGAAAATGGGACGAGTAAAGGTAGATAAAGAAGATAGGAACTTGGGAAGTAAGAAAAGGCAGAAAATGGAAGAAAGAAGATGAAGAGGGAAAGGCCCTGAGTGAGTCGGAAATCTGTTGTGACGGAGAACAAGCCCTTTAGTTCTGCTGCGGATGTAGTTTGAGGATTCAAACCCCATAGCCTGCTTACCTTATAAGGAAACTAATAGGCTCACCTAAAACCATGGCAAAAAATGACAGCGATGAAACGCCATGCATCACCTCCTGCAGGACGTGCGGGGAAACTCGCCCACTCACTCCTGCGAAGACATTAGCCATAAAAACAGAAGAATCGGGGAGGGAGCGCAAAAAGCAAAACATCGATCGCTCTACTTCATTTCCCCAACCCCAACGACTATGGCAAGCAGAGATGGGCAGTATCACTGATTCTATATTTTCGATAATGTATTTTATGTCTTGAACAAAAATATAAAAATATCTTATATACTGTAGCATCTTTGACCAGTTTTATCTGTATCTTATATCTTAAAATGGTATATTCTATCCAAGATACACTTTACGAATGTCAGTCTTCGTCGTCGTGACTTTTGAAGTGACTTTGTTTACATAACAAAACTAATTTTAGGTATGTCATTTAAACTATAATGATTTAAACCAGGGATTCCCAACCTTTTAAGTCAACGTACCACTTTTGCCACTATGTGTTTCAAAGTACCACCATTTAAGGAAGGAAAGAACGGAGGAAGGTGCACGTACCACCTAACCAAAAACCGTAGGGAGGAGACTCTGGTATTTAAGTTTGAATTTTTAGCCTTATCTAAAAAGTTATATTTATTGTAATGATATTCATCGACGTTAAATTAAAATTAAATTTAAAATCTTGATTTTGGCCTTGAACTTTATCATTAAATAATCTGAAATCTACATGGCTTGCAAATTGGAAAGCACGCAGACCTGCGGTCGAAAAGGTTGCGAGTTATTCATCTACAGCCAGTATTACATTTGAAAACATTATCATCAAAATAATTATCAATTAGCAAGCTACATATTTATAACCCTCTTCCGTACCACTTAAAAGAGTTCCGCGTACCAAAGGTTGGGAATCGTTGATTTAAATGACTTAAAATTTCTTTTTTTTTCCGTTATTATTTCTAATCTTTAAACTTAAACTGATCAGAGAGGTATCTTATATTGAGGAAAGTATCTTTATCTTACCCGTTTCTTAAAAAGTATATTGTATCTTTGATACGCACTAAGCTAGTATCTTGTATTTTGTATCTAAGATACATTTATTAAGGTATTTTAACCATCTATGATGGTAAAACATATTAATATAAAGTTTTTAGTAACCTTAGGCAGTTTATTTCACAAAAAAAATCCACTAAACGTGATGAAGTAATTATTTCTAACAATATGTAATTATGCTCTGAATTTATTTTTGATTAACCGATAGAGTTAATTTCATTGAAAATTGCCACTGCTTCAGTTAATGTAGGGAGCCCTGTTCCTTTTCTAGTTTGCATTGCCGATTCTCTCTTTAATGTAGACCTTAGGTTGAAGTATGAAAACGAAATAGCCAATGAATTCAACAATGAACGACAATAACTGATAGTAGTAAATGGGACCGTCTCGTGCCCTTGGTTGGGTCTAAACCCAGTCCTGTTCCAAGTCAATTTGACTGTATGCAATGTATTTGGCTCGACCCAATATATCTTTTAAAGAGGACAGAGGCGTCATGCCCATAGACGTTGAATGGGCATGTGGCCCCCCACCCCCAAATTTACTGGAATAAATTTAATAAAAGAACAGAAATTAATTTGATCACTCAAATAAATTAACCCTATATATACTGTTGACTTTTTTACCCTTAAAATGTAGTTAAAGCACTGAATTACTGACTTCTCACAACTGATTAAAAATTAATTCTCTGATAGTGCCACCCAGTGGCGTATTAAGGGGGGCAGGGGGGCAGGGGGGGCAGTCCTCAGGGCCCAGCTGTTTCAGGGGCCGATGTTTATAATGATATCAATGATAAATTTGGAATGCTCAACAATATCTCTCAACTAACTTCAGAGGAAGCATCAAAAGCAACAAAAAATCTGACTAGTCCATTACCCAAATGATTTTGAGGACAGTTTCCCATTTGAGTTTCAGCATTTTGCACTGTTCGTCAAACAAAACGTTTTAGCTGACACTCGCCCATTAGGAGTACTACAGGAAATTCACAAATTGAGGGCTGTTTTCCCAAGTGCTTTCATTGCTTATCGCATTTATTTGTGTTTGATGATGTCAAATGCAACTGCGGAGCGTTCTTTTTCTCATTTGAACATGATTAAAAATGTTAAACGTCAAATGCTAACCTAAAAGAAATTGCAAGATCTGTCATTGTTATGCATAGAAAATAATATTTTGCAGAATTTAAATAGTGAGTTTGTGATTGGAAAATTTAGTGATATGAAGCAGCTCAAAAAACTTTTGTATACTGGTGGTGGATGATTTTGTGACCAACTTTGGTAGATTAGTGGTGGACTTGTAGTTATGTAATTGGTTTGGTGTAATTGTAGCAGCTTGGTATTTGTGTAAAACTTGCATTATTTGATTTAGAAATAAATGGTTTTATTAATTTACATGACTCGAAGATTTGTCTTGTTGAAGGACCCCAAGAATATTTTGGCCCCAGGGCCCAAAAATCCTTAATACGGAACTGGTACCGCCCCAAAAATATTTGTTGCATGACGCCCCTGAACGAGGACTTAATTTTTTAGGTTTGGTGGCATTACTGTCTCAGAGCCCTCAGTTGAACTGCTGGATGAAGTACACAAGTTGGAACCACCAATTAATTACCACTTCTAGTGGACGGGGCGGAAAACATAAAATAGAGCAATCAACCAACCAATAACTGGGCCAGGCGTTGAGTTAAGGAGTGAAAGCTTGATCCTGAAAGCCAGTGAGGAGTGAGCTACCAGTCCAGTCAAGCAAATTTGAAAGTAGTTTGCTTATAGTTTATGCATTGTTCAATAAAAATCCTTTGAGATGGAATGTACTTTTGATAACGCGATGGATAATATAATGTTAGAAAATTTTTGAGGTAGTCGAAGATTAGATTAATGTGATGATGAGAAGTAATGAAGTTGGGAGTACTTTGCAGACAGGCTAGGGCCGACCCAGGAAAAATGTAAAACGTTCCAATGGGCACCCATTAAAAGGCAATATACACAATATATACCCATATAGGTTATGTGTTTTATCACGCAGTCATTTTACACACCAAAATACATTTTTCTAGTAGTATTTGATGTGATTTGTTCAAATATGACCTCCATTTCCGTCGGAAATGAGATCCAACAAAGTTATAGTACTTTGAAGTTTGGCTCATTTTCAAGGGAAATGGAAGTCAAAATCTAAACAAAACATCAAATATTACTAGAAAAATGTATTTTGGTATTAATTAACCTAACCTAACCTAACCGTGGCTAAACGAGCCTAACCCAACCCTGGCTAAACTAAACGAGCTCTCGTCTGTATCCACCACCTAATCCATAATAAGGAAATACTCTAGGCTCGTTTAGCCAGGGTTAGGTTAGGTTAATTAATACCAAAATACATTTTTCTAGTAATATTTGATGTGTTTTGCTTAGATTTTGACTTCCATTTCCCTTGAAAATGAGCCAAACTTCAAAGTACTATAACTTTGTTGGATCTCATTTCTGACGGAAATGGAGGTCATATTTGAACAAATCACATCAAATACTACTAGAAAAATGTATTTTGGTGTGTAAAATGACTGAGTGTGATAAAACACAATAACCCAAGTCATGAGCTATATTTTATAAAATTGTGCAAAATGTCAATCTCAAGTTAGCTAAGTAATATAAAACTATTTACAGAGCTACCAAAGTAGCTTACATAACTTAAGCTAAGAACATTATTTAGCTACAATCTATAGTATTTCTTTATTATTATACTGGTCTCTGGTACAAGTCTCGGTAATTATGTATATTGACTAACTTGGTCATTTTACACACCAAAATACATTTTTCTAGTAGCATTTGATGTGTTTTGCTTAGATTTTGACCTCCATTTCCCTCGCAAATGAGATCTAACAAAATTATAGTACTTTGAAGTTTGGCTCATTTTCAAGGGAAATGGAAGTTAAAATCTAAGCAAAACACATCAAATATTACTAGAAAAATGTATTTTGGTATTAACCTAACCTTACCTAACCTAACCCTAAAACTAACATAAGTCGAAATAGTAACCTAAAACGCCTAAAACTAACGAAAATATCATTACTTAACTTAACCAATCATCAAGGGTATTCAGTTGGCCTAACCAGTTAATATTGGTTATTTCACCTAAATATCTTCTGATCTTTTTGTATTAGGCACTCTCTGTCACATTTTGGGCAAGTTAAGGATGAGAGAATAATGCTGTAATTGATAAAAACATCCAATGCTTTCTCTTCATCTTGGGCATATGATGAATCAAGTTCTCAAAGTCAGAAACCACACGAATAGCATGTCATAATTCTATCACAAACATGACCAAACTGAATCCAATTACAAAAATAAAAATAGCCAGAACAGAAAATATCCAACTAATTAAGTCACAGAGTAGCAAAAAAATAGCCCAAGCCTAGCTCATATATCATATTTTCATGAGGTCACCAGGCAAATATTGGGAGGGTGGGAAAAAATGTCACAAAAATGTCATAATATTCATCTACATAATTTGGTAAGGACACATCTGCGAGCATAATGACATATGAAAATGATGAGAAAATTATGCTTTAATATTTTATAATTATATTTGCTTTTGATATTCTGAGTATGATAAAACTTGTATTAACCCAAGTCTCAGCCTGGCAATTCATATGATTAAGGTATTTTTAAAATGTTTTTACAATTTTGGATAATGTTAAGGGTTAAGTTAGGTTGTTTTAGGTTAGGTTTGCTTAGGTTGTTTTAGGTTCGGCCAATTTTGAAGGTGAAATTTATGGTTTTTGATGTATTTTGTATTAATTTGACTTTCAAAATCTTTGGAAACCACTCGTTTTTATGATTCTCCCCACCCAAAAACTCCCTGTTCCCACTGGGGTCCCCCAGGTAAAAAAGAGTAGAAAAGTTTTAAAAGCTTTAAGCTTCAATAACTCTCTAACAAACCATTTGCGATGGAAATGAGTATAATTTTTGAATTCAGTAGATAGAAAAACATTGAAAACCAGCTTTTAAAACTTTTTACCAGAGACTGGTGTAATAGTGAATATTTACCCAGTCTACAAACTATCTATCACATTCATAAACAGCCAAATTTTTCTTAAAATTAAGGAGAGTACCCAGTACCTAATTATTTGTTTAACCCTTGCGGGTCAGTTTTGAAATGAGAATAGGTTTTTCTGGTGTATTTTGGTGTGTTTTATTAAAATCTGACCCTCATTTCTTGTGCAGAAGGATTATTGAATGCCTGGTTAGTTTAATAGAATGCCCGATCTTAGGTCAATTGTACACCCTTGATTGATTAGGTTGTCATACTATTTTCGTTAGTTGGGTTAAGTCATAATATTTTCATTAAAACCAGGGTTGTGGAGTTGGTCCAAAATTTTCCAACTCCGACTGACTCCCACACATTGTAAAAATTCGACTCCGACTCTGACTCCACACATTGTAAAAAATCTAAAAATCCGACTCTCACTACGACCCTCACATTTTAAATATACGACTCCGACTCCTCTAGTGTTTCACTCTATAATTATCATCATAATAAGAACATTTCATCACCACCACATGAATCATCAGGTTACTTTCTAGGATAAGGGAACATTCAAATATTAAGAAGGATATTGACTTGTAGATATTATCATATTAAGGGATTTTTTTTTTTCCAATAATATATATATATATATATATATATATATATATATATATATATATAAATGAAAAAGATTCTCTTAAACATAATTAAGGTCTAATCAGTAGTAGTCCTACTTAAAATTGAATAACCCTTAACCTAGTGGCTATAACCAGGGTTGTGGAGTCGGTCCAAAATTTTCCGACTCCGACTCCACACATTGTAAAAATTCGACTCCAACTCCGCCCTGAAACGTGCGACTCCACGACTCCGACTCCACAACCTTGATTAAAACTAATGAAAATATCACAGCAACCTAACCAATCATCAAGGGTGTACAGTTGACCTAACTGGGCTTTCAGTAATTCATTTACACAAGAAATGAAGGTCAGATTTGAATAAAACATCAAAATACACCAGAAAAACCTATTCTCATATCAAAATTGACCCACAGGGGTAAAATGAATAATTACCAGGTACCCGAAGGAGTAAACTACTTACCATATATGACAATTCATTCCAAAAATCTACTACTATGACTGGAAAAGTATTTTTGTAGATCATCTACAAGTCTGTTTTCTAATTTTCTTATTACAGTAGACTCCCAAAAATCCGGACCACCCGTGAATCTGGACCTTTTAAAAATCCTGCACTTTTTTGAATTTCGTGTGATTTTGAATTTGGCACATTTTGTTCAAAGCGCCACAGATGCGCAGTGGCAATGAGTGGCAACTCAACACATACTGACGTTCATTGTGCCATTCGTAAAGTGAACTCACACTATGATGAAGTTATATTTCACTGTCTTACTGTTTTCCTTTATACAGTATATTTTCAAATACTTATTAACCCATCATAATGGCTCCTAAAGTAGATAAACTTCGTGCTGTGAAGAGAAGGAAAAATACATTAAAATTGAGTTGAAATAATTAAGAAATTAGAATGTGGTGTAAGCAGGGCTGTTCTGATGGAGACTTACAACATAGGAAAGTCTACACTGTATATCAGAAATGCAAAGAAGAAAATTTTAGAATTCACTGTAAGTTCTGAGCCTAACAATAAAATTGCTGAAAGAAAAAGTTTGCATAAACCAAGATTTGAAAATCTTGATAGTGTTATATGAGTGGTTCTTGTTAAAACGATCGGAAGGTATGGCTATTTCTGGGCCTATGCTTATTGCCAAAGCAAAATATTTTAGAGAGCAAATGAACATCAAATCAGAGTGTTCATTCAGTGAGGGGTGGCTTACTAGGTTCAAGCTTTGTCATGGAATTAGGCATTTAGATATCGCTGGAGAAAGACAGTCAGCTGATACAGAAGCAGCAAAAAAATATACTGCTACATTTGAAAAAATTGTGAATGATTATGATCTCACAGCCAATCAAATTTATAATGCTGACAAAACTGGGTTTTATTGGAAATGCTTGCCAATAACAACTTTAGCTGGAGGCAACAAACAACATGCTACTAGCTTTAAGCTGAACAAAGAATGCTTAACAATTCCTACGTGTGCAAATGCATCAGGCCAGCACAAAGTTAAGCTTTTAGTGATTGGCAAATTTCAGTGTCCAAGGGCCTTTAAAGGAATTTTGCACTTGCCAGTTACCAAAAAAGCACAAAAAAGTGCTTGGATAGACAAAGACATTTTTCAAGATTGGTTCACTAACCATTTTGTACCCTCAGTTCATCAGAACTTAAGAGAATTGGGGAAGCCTGCAAATACTAAGTGCCTGTTACTCTTGACAACTGTAGGGCCCACCCGCATGAATCAGATTTAGTATCTGATTGTGGCAATATTTTTGCATGTTATTTGCCACCAAACGTCACATCACTTATCCAGCCAATGGATCAAGGAGTTATAAAGAACTTTAAATGTCATTATAGAAATGACTTTATGATGAAAATGATGAATAAGGGCGTTGACCCGCAAGAATTTCAACGCACTTTTACTATTAAAGATGCAATATATTCACTAGTGACTGCATGGAATGCAGTCAAGCCCGTTACTCTATTGAGAGCATGGAGAAAGTTATGGCTGAATGTAATGTTTTCTGATTTTGAGTCTGATCAAGATGAAGATTTCGAAGGTTTTCATGTAAGGCAGAGGGTGCATGAAGTGGAACAACTAATGGAAACTGTTAAATTATAGTCATCTGGGGTGAAAAAAAACATAGGGTATGTTGGGGTGAAAATGAACAGGCCCCTTAAAATAATTTTTAATATAAAGAAAATTTTTAAGAAATTTTTTTCAGGTAGCCCACTATATCCTTCAAAAGTGTTGGTTAAAATGATGTCTTTATGTTAGTTCATTTCCAAGAAATGAGCACTGGAAAAAAAGTGTCAAAAATATGTAAAGAAAACTTTTTTGCATTTATTTTTTATTTGCTTGGTACTGAATTATTTTTCACTGTAGAATATTTATACTTACGTTGAAAAGTGTGAAGATGTGTATCTTGTAATGCATGAGGAGAAATAAAACATAGTCTGTGGCATAAGCCTTGTGAAGCTATGTTTTTTTTAACCCCATGCAGTTGAAGCCTCTTTGGGGTTAAAAAGAACCTGTGTTTTATGTAGTAGTATGGGTGAAAAATGGGAGTATGCAGGAATGTTGAAATGCAATTGCAAATGGGTTCTGCAACAAAGGGGGTAGGGTATGCAACATCAATGTTGCAAGGCTCGTGCAACATCAGTGCTGCAAATGGGGTATGCAACAAATCAATGCTGGAGAGGGGAGGGAGTTAAAAAGAACATAAGCTTTATGTATTAGTATGGGTGCAAAATGGGAGAGTGCAGGAATGTTGAAATGCAATTGCAAATGTTGTTCAATGTTGCAAAGGGGTTATGCAACAAATGGTTTATTATATATCTCTAATTCCATTGACACCAATATTGTATGTTTTGAGGACCATATACCAGAGTTAATGCTATATTTTTTTCACCCCAAGCACTGTTCATTTTTACCCCTTTTCATGGGGTGAAATTTTTTTTTATTTTTTTTTATTTTACCAATTAAATATTTTGCAGGAAAAAAAATTCTATTGCCATGTTATTATGACACCTGGCCTTTATAATGTGAACATACAGGTTTGTGTCCATCCATAATAATAAAGTCTGTAGGCCTAAGTTAAGGCAAATTTTTTTTTTCACCCCAGATGACTGTATGTACAGACGACAACCCTCTACACAAACTTAATGCTGATGATATTGAAGAGTGGATCAGTATTGAAAATGATGTTGAAGTTGTACCCACTTTCACTGATCAGCAAATTATCGAGTGTGTTACCACTCCTGAGAAGGTAGAGGACTTTTCAGAAGATTCTGGTGAAGAAGAAACAGTTCAAGAAGAAAAGATATCTTGGGCTACTGTAGAACAATGCATGCAAACTGTTATGAAATTCGTGGAACAGAATCATAACTTTTTTGTTCAAGATGTTATGCATGCACATATGATGCAGAACAAATTAATCACCAAGAAATTAGAATGTCGTAAACAAGGTGACATATGAAAATATTAAAAAAAAGCAATTATAAACTCTCGCGAAAGTGTTCCATTTACAAGCAGTGCAGCAATCAAAACAATAGAAGTGGTTGCAGATAAAACACTAGCGGAAGTTGTTAAAATGAATGATTAATTCTGCATTGTACTGTAAAATATTATTTCTGCATTCGTTTTTTGTCAATTGCTTAGTGTATTTATCTATGAAAAATGTTCGTTTTTACATATGATTTAAAGAGTTAAACATCCTGTAGTTTGTAATGAATAAACTGGCAGAATTTACCTGTTCATCTCTTATTTATCCCACCTTCAATTTGCATTTTAAAAATACCCCCTGAGAATCCGGAAAAACCAGAAATCCAGACCCCCCAAATCCCCGAGGTGTCTGGATTTTTGGGAGTCTACTGTATGCCCATGTCCTTGAGTTATTCCATCAGCCTCTAATGAGAAAAAGTTGCTTATATCGAAGTTGTCCAAAGCTGAAAACATTTTAGACATCTGTATCATATCTCCCCTCAAATAACATCTCCCAAAACTAAACATACCCAGTTCCTTTAATCTATCATTGTAATCCAATCTTCTTAGGTTAGGGATCAGGCATGGGGAAGAGGCTGAGGACATACATTTTTCAAAGGCCTTAAGGCTGAGGCCTTTTTAGGGGAGGCTTTAAGATTGTTAGGCTGAAGGTAATTGCACCCAGAGGTGTGATATTTGGATGCAAATAATGAATGTGGTATTTGCACTCTGGGTGCAGATACTCACTTCAAAATCTTTTATGAATAAGCTCCTCCATGCTTTCGGAAGGCTCAACAATCTAGCCTAGCCTAGGCCTAAAGCTCTTCCAATGATAACCTACCATAGCCTCACTAGCCTATATCTCTTCTTTTTTTGAAATCCATAAGGAAAAGCAAGATTCTACTCAAAATTAATAAACAAAGACATAGCTCACTTCACTTACCTAATAAAAGGGAATTACTAAGCATTAAGCACGTTCATCTATCACACGTGGCCATACCACTACCACAACACTGACATGCTATGTTGTTTACAACTGCTGGGTCACACAGTCAGACACACCTTACCAGTATAAATATGAGAGACTAGTGTGCAGCTACTGGTGCTTTGTTGCTCGCCTCAAAATTTGTGTCTGTTTTTACTAATAAGTTTATTGTTGTACTTCTTTATTTAATTTATCATAGTTTTTCTTAAACTGATTGACTGAAAAACTATGATAAATTAAATAAAAATGTACAACAATAATCTTATTAGTAAAAGTGGAGTCAAGTTTTGAGGCGAGCAACAAAACCACCAGTAGGTGCACACAGTTGCCAGACCAAGATTTCCTGGGCACCATACATTAGCCCAATAACTTTTTATTTCTCATTTCATGCAGTTCTTAATTCTCATTTTAATATACCCGCAATATTTCAAGTATTTATGATAATATAGAAAGTTATGATGTGAAGATGATCTTGCAAAATATTTCAAGATTGTACTAATTCACTGAGTGTTGATCATATAATTTCTGAATGGCTACAATTATTATTAGTGACTCTAGCAAACATTGCAAACAGAGCTACATTTGGAGATACCATATTTTTTTTTAAGTTTTGCATTTTTATGTATCTTGACAATAAGAAATTGTGGTCTTAAAGTCTACCAAAGATCATTAATATAATTGTGACTTGTAATGTATGTGAAAGATTTTTCTGATGTATGGTAGGCCTATAGGTATGAAGTTTATATCATGGCATTACTATATAATTATATATATATTTGTTAATAATATAATAATTTTATTAAGAATATATTTGCACGTTGATATTTCAACATGTTATATATATGTAATTTGATTCAAGAGTATATTTGCACCTGATATTATCCATTATCAGACATTTTTTAAGTTATATGTATGATACTTTATATTATTAAAGTAAATGAAAAAGACTGAAAAAAATTATTTGCAAACAATATAATAATTTACATCTCAATTACAATGCTGATAGCAAAATTATTGTTTGCATCGAATATTATATATTAATTTCAAATCATATTTAGAAGTTTATATTTTACAATTTTCAATGGGTGAAAAACAAAATTATCAACGCTAGTAGCCAGACATGGGGTTAATAGTAATACGTAATAGTAATAGAATGTTACAGGATTTTTCAAGTAATAATAATAGATCATAATTTTTTGGCTGTAATAGTAAGAGAAGGCAAAGTAATAGATAATAGTCTATTATTTTTCTATTACACTGGCAATGGAAATATTGTGTGAACAAAGAACTGAAAAATGAACTAAATCTACTCTAAACTAAAATAAACATGTACCGTATGTGAACTAATATTGTGGCAAATTTTTCCTTCATTAAAGTAAAATTTATCAAGCCCTACAGTCTCTGAAATTGTAATGATTTAGTTGAAACAAATATTTGTTATTTGGCTGCCTCTCAGCCTCATCCTGGATCCATGAGTGCAGAGCCTTCTGCCTCTCAGCCTCATCCTGGATCCATGAGTGCAGTGCCCTCTGTTTCTGTCTTATCCTGGATCCCTGAATCCAGACAAGTTATATCACTCAGCTCAATACCATCTCATGCAGGATACCCCCCCAAGGGGCCTTGGTGAATTGGGATGCTGGGAATGCAGTTAGGGGTCATGAGGAGGAGGCATCTTGGAGAATGGTGGTAAGGAGGGGCTGGAAGCGAGTGACCCCTCTGAGAACTGCAACCACTGCAGTAACTAATGGTGGTGGTCCCTCAAGGGGGTCTTGTCCCACTCATGCACTGGCTAGAGGGAGTCAGCCTGTGGCAAAGGCTGACAGAGAATGGCAGGGTATCATAATGGCTGCCAAAACAGATTGTATGATGGCTGTACAAACGAAAACTGCAAACATTTTTGTCTCGAGATGTTGACCTGATCTTACGGCTGAGGAGCTGCAGGTATTTGTAGAAGATAAAGTGAACCTTCAGGTTACATGTAGGAAAATTGACTCCAGATGGACTATGTACAGTTCCTTTCAAGTTATAGACAGCAGTCTGTAATGATCCAGGGGTATTTATGGATCCAGCAGTATGGCTGGAACAGGTATATGTATGGTAGTTCTATGAGAAGAAGGGAAGAAAAACACCTGCAGTCTCTCTCGCAAGTGCTGAGAGGGTAATTATAGAGACATCATGCATTGTACTGTGGAGGAAAATCTAGCTGGGTCTAATGCTGTAACTGCTGTGCCTGGTATAAATAGAATTCAACATGTAGAGATGGCTGGCAGAACTGCATCTTCCTAATTGCAACATTCAAGGTAATCTCTTATAATTGTAGAGGCCTAAGCTTAGGCAATAACAGTAAATACAGGTGGATCATAATTAATAAGCTGTTAGAGGATGCTGATATTCTCTGTCTGCAGGAAACAGGACTTAAAGGACCTGACTAGCCTGTCCGGTAACTAGGGTTGGCAAAAACCTGGGTTTTTCACCCAAAACCCAAAACCCATGGGTTTTTGGGTGGGTTTTGGGTTTTTTGGGTTTCATAATTTAAATTAAAGTTATAGCTATGATTTTTAGAATTTATATATTTTGTTTCAGTTTTAAGGTCACTTTCAACTGAAGAAGATAGCAGTGTGCTGTTGAAACATATTGTTTTTTCATTTAACATAGAGTGTGGCTTTTGTTCTATTTTGAATCAACATGGTAGCGTGTTTTTCTGAATTTTTTATTGCAATTTGTTTACAGGCGTAGACAGTAGACATTATTCTTATTTTTGAACATCTTTTTTTCAGAGATCAGTTTTAGTTAATTAATATCTATTTAATAATGCCTAAAGTTAGACCTGCACATACTGGTGGCAGACTTAAAGCTGCTGCTAAATAGGATGAAGTAAAAATGTTGAGTGACCAACCAAATAGAGTTTGGTGCAAATACTGCAGATGTGTGTATTAAAAAAAAATAGAATGAGTGAAACATCACTTAAATCGATGCAATAAAAAATGGGTACAGGCTTGTGATAATGAAGCAGATGAGCTTACAAATACAGCTACATCAGCAGCAACTCCTACACATAGACATGGCAGTTTTGAGAGTAGACCCTCTTCAAGCAAATCATATGAAAGCCTGGTTCATGATGACACTACAATTCACAGTAGTGAGACTTCATTCACTTCAACCACTTCTGAATCTTCCATACCATTTTTTCATTCTACTCCAGCCAAAAACCACAAGGTCAGATAATGCCATATGTGGTTAGAACAACTGTAGATCAAAAAGAACAACTAGATTTGCAAATGGCCAGATTTTTCTTTTTAGCAAATATTCCATTTGTAGTTGTAGAGAATAAAGAATTTATTAAATGGGTCCAAAATTTAAGACGAGACTATTCATTTGTAATTCATAAGCATTCATAAGAATTCATAAGAATTCATAAGAATTCAAGATCAAGTAATACTTGTGAATAATATATATACACACACCTTTATTTAGCATTCATTAGTTTTACTGTACTCTATTTGTGTGTGTAGTCTGGACACCATTTAAAAGGCCAATAAAACTTTTCATAATCTTTATTTACACATTGCATAATTTAAGAATTGTTTTATAAATTAGCTTCCTTGAAATAATCAACATGCCAAAGCATTCTAATTAGTTACAATTGAACAATGTAGCAATCAGAAAAATTTCAATTATTTTAAAATAAATATCTCAGACCAAAAACACAAAAACCCACTGAAAATTACAGTGGGTTTTGGGTTGGTTTTTTGGGTGCCAACCCTGCTGGTAACTTTCACAGGATAGGGGAGGCCACCAGAGATAAACAAGATGGTCTCCTTGCAGGCCACCAACCTGGTGGGGTAGCTAAATTCTATGGAGGTTGGGGTATGGGAATAAAATATATACTAAGTGAATTAAAACTTGGTTTGAATTGGCTAACTGGAATAGAAATTTGTGTAGACAATAAAAAATTTGTAATTCTGTGTATCTATATGCCTTTTCAGGCAGTTGATGATGATGATTACCTCATTAAATTGGGGCAGGTCAGCAGTATTATTATTGGTGACTTTAATGCTTATGTGCTTGATGATAATTCTTCGTTTAACAACCACTGAAAAGCCTTCTGTGAAGATAATAACTTGACCCTTTCATCCATGTGTAGTCTTCCTGGTGATAGCTTTACTTATGTTAGTGATAGTTGGCACACCACCTCATGGTTGGATCATCGTATTTGTATGTTCATTATACACAGTAATTCACTGGCCTACTTAGTCAGTGCTCCAGACAACTAGCTTTTAATCTTCTATGGACCTCTTGTATAATGTTTGTACTTGTTGAGTCTGAAATAAAGTGTGTTTGTTTAACACACTGCTTCTAATTGCATTTAAATAGACATAAAGATCCTTTTCAAATGAGTGAAGTACTGCACATACAAAAGTAATAGTAGGTAATGGTAATAGATGACATAGTAATAATAATAGAAGGAACCAAAAGTAATAGTAATAGAAACCCAGTAATTGACCCCATGTCTGCTAGTAGCTAGTTATCAGTATACCATGTGGTATTCTCTAGTTTAGCCTATTTTTTGTTATAAAAATAGATAAGTACCATAGTTTGTGTACACAAACAACACAAACACGTTATATGAGCTCAGTTCAATTGATAGATTGCTTTCCCACACTAGTTTTGCTGACTGACTGAATAATATTTATATACCACGACATATACAGGGTGTCCATGAAGTCATGCATCATAGGAACATAAGCACTGTCCATTTATCTCCATCAGGCCAAATATGTTGAGTAACATTCAAAGAAACCTGCTTTTTCACTTACAAACATGTTTTGAGATTGGTGGGAATCATTTTGAACAAATAAATAAAACAAAAATAAACAAAATGCATTTTCCTATGATGCATGACTTTATGGACACCCTGTATAATACAGGGGGTCCTCATTATTCAAGGATAGTGGGGACCAAGAAATCACCACTTTAAGTGAATCTACTTAAAGCGGGGACCTGAAACCCTTAAGAAATAATGAGAATAACGTTTAATTGGGACCTTAACTCAATAAATAACATTCAAAATTAGGGTAAAACATTTGTAAAATACATTTTTTAAACCCTTTTATGTACCTTACCTTATAAAATATGTTACTAAAGTAGTATGTTAAACAGCAACAATAGCACAAAAAATCAACAAAATCAGAATGAAAACACCAGAAAACTGCAGATGGGTTCAGCACTGGCAATGGTTAGTGAGAGACTGAGAGTGTACACTGTGCAGTGTTGGGGTTGGGGGTGGAGCATGGTGGTGGTGAAGTGTTGGAGGTAGGGGAAAGCGAACAAGACTGCAAGTCTGAGGGAAATTTAAACGGTTTTCTGTTGCACTTAGAACTGTATTCTACGTACATTATCTGTGGAAACCTCTTAAGTGCTGGGAATTTATCTGTGTTTTTCTACAATTATTTGGCTGCTTAAATGTGGGGAATCGAATAATGAGGACCCCCTGTATTTATGTACCTACCATCACAGTGAGCTGTCACTAATCTGTTGGTCACCTAACTGAATAGTATTTATCAAAGACTACCGCCTGACTAGTCACCTGTCTGAATAATATTTATCAAAGTATGTTGTTACATATGATCACCCTGAACATGCCCACCTGAAGAATTTCCACTGCAAAGCTACTGGGGATTGAAAATTACAGAACAAAACAAATCAGGATTTCATAAGGCCTCATGAAAGTCACTAGGCCTTTCCACTTTTCAGCTGGCCTCGAGGCCAAGGCCACTTTTGAGGTCTGAGGCTGAGGCGAGGCCTCAGCCTCATGTCTGTTAGGGATAAGCTTGGTTGCCCTATGTTGCACACCTTAAGCATATCAATATCATGTCAGGTGAAGGGACCAAGCTTGAATGCAGTATTCTAAGTGAGGACTAACATAATTTTATAATTTACAGACTTCCTTATTCTTATAACTAACATTCCTCTTAATAATAACTAGCATTTTATTTGTCTTATTTCTCGCCTCTAAGCACTGCTTAGAAAATTTTAGATCACTACTAACTATAATGCCAAGATGTTTTTCCTGTCTAACATCCTCTAACCACTTTCCCTGCATCTCATAATTAAAGTTTTCATTATTTCTACCAAAATGGGTGACTGCATTTTTGAACACTGAATTCCATCTACCATTTACTAGACCAGGCAACTAATCTAGCAATATCTTTTTGTAGTTTATAAGAATTTTCTATATTTGTAACGGGGGGAAACTACTTTTGTATCATCTGCAAATTTAGAAAATTTACTACATGCTCCCTTCTCTAAATCATTTAGATATAAAATAGAGTAATGGACCTAATACTGATCCATGTGGTCTCCACTTTTCACTTTCTGCCACCCAAATTCATGACCACTTAGAATTACTTTACTTTCTGTTCTCTGTTCCCATGAGGTTTTAATTCACATAAAAGTCTCCTATGTGGAACCTTGTCAAAATGCCTTACTAAAATCCAAGTAAATAACATCTACATCATTTCCATCAGACATGGGGTCATTAAAAGGTTTATCATTACCAGAAATTTTTCATTATCATTACTATTACAGCACTGGAGGCAGGGATGCAAAGATGCTTGTCCCTCCACCATGTCAGGGGATTGCAGTCCTCATCAATGCAGGACTGGTCAAGGTAGCTGTCCACCTAGCTGACAATAGGGTTCTGAGAAGCTGTAGAGGGAGCTGGAGCAGCCATAAAATTGAACAACTTGCACCGCTTTGGTGCTGGCTGGGACTGGGAGGAATCAGAAGCCATATGAGTCAAGATGAGTCAGACTCGTCCTCTGTCAAGTGCTATTATTCTTTTGTTTATTTTACTGAGAGAAGTGTTTTATTTCCTATGTCAAGTGCCATTATTTTTTTTTCTTTTACTAAGTGAAGTGTTTTTTTAATACTGTATTGTATGAAAAGGTAAACAATAAAATTGTTTTTTTTTCACGCTCAAAATAATTCCAGCAACAGTAAGTGAAACAAAGTTTTATTGTTTTTAATGTTTATTTTGAACATTGTATCGAATCAAACTTAAAAGGTTAGAGTATTTATGCCTCTTTAGGGGTAAATAGTGGGGGTAGTTAAGGTAATTTGCAATGAGTTGGACTGGCTAGAGCCGTATATAGTCCGACTTATCGCGTATTTACTGTACAGGGTGTACATAAAGTCAGGATCTATTTTTGTGAAATAATTTTTTTCTATTTTTCTTCTCGGAAGCCCTTAGAATGAATACAGAAGAGCGTGTGGCAATAGTAATTTGGCGAATCGAGTGAAAGAAATACAATGACATCAGAGAGAAGTTTAGAAGGAGATTTCATAAGCCGGGGCCAATAGACAAGACAATACGAAAATTGGTGAACAAATTTAAACGAACGGGATCTGTAAATGATGAAGCAAGATCAGGACGACCGTGTATGTTCAGATCTTACTGTGAATGCAGTACATGGAATTATCACTGAGGAGCCACGTACGTCCGTTCGTGCTGCATCACACAGACCGGCCTCCCGATGTCATCTGTGCACAAAATTCTGAAAGTTAATTTGCAGAAGAAAAGCTATCATTTGCAGGTTTTACATGATTTACATGAGGAAGATTTCCCTCGATGAAGTGCTGTGTGTGCTGATCTCGTACAACAAATCTGGAGTGATAATTTAATGGACAACATTCTCTTTAGTGATGAAGCCACTTTCCATACGTGTGGAAAAGTAAATCGCCATAACTGTCGAATTTGGGCAGGTGAAAGACCGAATGATTTCGTCCAAAATTGGGAAAGAGAGACACCTAAAGTTAATGTCTGGATGGGTTTAACAAAATCTAACGTTTATGGTCCTTTTTTCTTTGCTGAAGCTACAGTTACGGGGCTTATTTATCTGGACATGTTGCAGCAATTCCTTGAACCTCAGCTGATTGGGGATAGGATTGTTAGTACCGTCGTCTATCAACATGATGGTGCTCCTTGTCACTATGCCAAAATTGTTCAGGATTATCTAAATGGACGTTTTCCAAATTGCTGGATCGGACGTGGAAGCAACAGACCTTGGCCAGCGAGATCACCAGATTTAACCCCTTTAGATTTCTTTGCATGGGGCTTTATCAAATCGCACATCTATCAGATGAAGATTACGAGTCTTGAAAACTTACATACACGTATACAAACTGCTGCAGATAACATAACCCCGCAAATGCTCCAGAATGTGTTTAGAAATGCTGCGAATGATTTGAGCTGTGCAGGGATACTGATGGGTGTCACGTTGAATCCTACTCTTAATTATTTAATAAATGTTACCACTTTATCATTTTGTGATTGAATTCCATATAATTTCCAAGTGCTTCACAAAAATAGATCCTGACTTTATGTACACCCTGTATATTGAAATTACATGGTAATGAAAATGTAATGATGTGTAATGATTCTTTACAGACCTTTCCTTACCATTATCATTATTGCCTCAAAATTTTTTTCCTCATTACATTACACTGGGGAACAAATTTCAACTTTTTGTCTATTGAATTAGATTTGACAGTTAGTTCTAGGTAATTTGGGTGCGCTGAGCACGAATTTTTACTCGGTTTTGCTCTATCAGGTCCTGATTTTGCTCAACACCCCTCCTCTTTCGTCGTATTCATAAAAAGGTTTTTTTCTCAATACTCGCTAAGTCTTTTTGCAGTTACACATTATGCAACTAGGTTTTTATCTAGGTATTTGTACCTATTGTTATGGTATTGTTGTATTATGTATATTTTATATGTAACACCCTAAAAATATTTTTAATTTTGTCATTTTTAACCCATTTTAATATTAGTAAATTAAGCTAAAAATATCATAGAATTCTAAAATTTTCTCGAGCGTTCCTGTTCTCTGTAGAGTATTCTAGAGGGACAACTAAAATATATAAAAGCGACTCGTTTCCAGAGTTAATCAGTCAATTCAATCAGTCAGTCAGTCAGTCAGTCAGTCAGTTGAGTTAGTTAATTAAGTTTGGGCATTAACATAATTTTGAATTGGCATATGATTTAGTGAGTAATTTTGTCATCGTGATTTAATATAGTTGATTTAATTAGACGTAATTTATATTGTACCTACTCATCCGTGTTTCTAGTTTAATTTCATAGATTGTAAGTACCTATTTCATAATAAGTACATATTTAAACTAATTTTTGTGTTTATATTTCAGATTTTCTTAAATTTATATGAATTAAGGGCTTTAAATACCTTTACAAATTGGCAGAACAATCAAGCAATATGTCATCAAGCACTAGAAAGTTCAAATGCAAAAACAACCCTGATTCCTTCTGTTATATATGTGGAAATTTTACACTTCCACATCAACGAGCAAATATAACTGACTTCGTAAAAAGAGCTTACTTAGCTTATTTTGGCATAAAACTGGGGGACCAAGATAAATCGTGGGCTCCACATAAAGCCTGCACTATATGCATTGAAAGACTGCGACATTGGGCGAAGGGTTCGGATTCAAAAATACCTTTTGGAGTTCCAATGGTAAGTTTATGATTTCATAAAACTACGTAATTTAATCACTAGTATACTGTAACTTACCTAAATGTAATTGTAACTTAGGTACATAAACAAAAATTTACAGAAAATGTTTATAAGAATCTCAAATATTGCATAAGGTTGAAACACATAGAAATGTTAAATGCTTGGGTGATAACTTTTGATAAAATTCATAAAAACAAGTCTCTCGTCGCTTTTGTTAACGCTTTACAATTTTTTTTCCATATCAGGTGTGGCGAGAGCCTACTAACCACGAGACCGATTGCTAACTTTGCTTTGTCAAGACTTCGGGCTTCACTAAGAAAAATAAACATTGTATCGAGTACCCAAATTTCGACACCGCGATACGACATGTGCTACATTCAAATGAGATCCCCATTCCAAAATTTAAGGGTCTGCCAACTCAAGAATTAGCTGAAGATGTTCCTGAAAATATTGTTATGCACTTTGAGGAGTCAGACACCGATTTTGACCCCAGCGTATTTGAAAGTCAAAACGATCCGCAAAAGTTTAACCAGGCCGAGTTGAATGATCTTGTAAGGGATCTAAATTTGCCAAAAAAGGCTGCGGAAATTTTAGCTTCAAGACTTAAAGAGAAAAACTTGCTTACTTCAAACACATACATTTCATTTTACAGAAAAAGAGAAGAAGAACTTGTTAAATATTTTAGAACAGAGGATAGTTTAGTATATTGCTGCGACATAGTTGGTTTGTTAAAGAAGATGGGGGTTGAGTCTTACGATGCAAATGATTGGCGCTTGTTTTTAGACAGTTCGAAAAGAAGTCTTAAGTGTGTGTTGTTGCATAATGGCAATCTATACGGCTCGATACCGATTGGGCACTCAACAAAATTAAAAGAAAAGTATGAACATATAGAAAAGGTTTTAAATCTTATCAAATATAGGGAGCACGAGTGGATCATATGTTGACTTAAAAATGGTTAATTTTCTGCTAGGACAACAAGGAGGGTATACTAAATATCCCTGCTTCCTTTGCTTATGGGACAGCAGAGCCAAGGAAGAACATTATTTCAAACAAATCTGGCCAGCACGAACATCACTTACTGTCGGAAAAAAAACGTAATTAATCCACCTTTAGTGAGCAGAGATAAAATCATATTTCCTCCTCTGCATATAAAACTAGGCCTCATTAAACAATATGTAAAAGCTTTAGATACGAACGGTGAGTGTTTCAAATACATAACTTCAAAATTTCCAAGTTTAAGTTAGGAAAAAATCAAGGCGGGAATTTTCGACGGTCCACAAATAAGAACAATGATTAAAGACAGCAATTTTCCTAATGTCATGAATGAACGCGAAAAAAATGGCTGGTTCTCATTCGTGGACTTGATAGAAAACTTTTTAGGCAATTATAGGGCAGATAACTACGAAGAAATTGTAAAAAAACTTTTAAGGGACTACAAAGAGTTAGGTTGCAATATGAGCATAAAAATGCATTTTTTGAATAGCCATCTTGACCAATTTCCAAGTAATTTAGGTGATGTAAGTGACGAACAAGGGGAGAGATTCCACCAAGATATCAAAATTATGGAGGAACGGTACCAAGGCCGCTGGGATTCCCACATGATGGCTGATTACTGCTGGTGCTTGAAAAGAGACCTGCCATCAACAAGCAAATACGCTAGAAAGTCTTACAAAAGAAAATTTTTGCCACAGTGAAAGCTTCATATCTGTTTGTTTTTTTATTTTAAGTCATTTCTATCGTTATAATGTAATTTTACTGTAGTTTGAACTGCTTGTATTCATGAAACTTGAAAAAAAAATTTAACACATGACTTAATTTTTTAGTCCTAATTTGAAAAATCTGGAAAATGGCACATAGGCTGTCGACAAGAATCAGGACCTGATAGAGCCAAATGAGTTGAAATTCGTATTCAGCACACCCAAATTACCTAGAATCAAGTGTCAGATATCATTCAATAAAATACGTGTTGCCCAGTGTTATCATTACAAGATATTTGTAATTAATTATAATTACCATATCATTACAAGATATTTGTAATTAATTATAATTACCATATCATTACAATTTGTAATTAATTATAATTACCATATCATTACAAGATATTTGTAATTAATTATAATTACCATATCATTACAAGATATTTGTAATTAATTATAATTACCATATCATTACAAGATATTTGTAATTAATTATAATTACCATATCATTACAAGATATTTGTAATTAATTATAATTACCATATCATTACAAGATATTTGTAATTAATTATAATTACCATATCATTACAAGATTTGTAATTAATTATAATTACCATATCATTACAAGATTTGTAATTAATTATAATTACCATATCATTACAAGATTTGTAATTAATTATAATTACCATATCATTACAAGATTTGTAATTAATTATAATTACCATATCATTACCATATCATTACAAGATATTTGTAATTAATTATAATTACCATATCATTACAAGATATTTGTAATTAATTATAATTACCATATTACAAGATATTTGTAATTAATTATAATTACCATATCATTACAAGATATTTGTAATTAATTATAATTACCATACCATTACAAGATATTTGTAATTAATTATAATTACCATATCATTACAAGATATTTGTAATTAATTATAATTACCATACCATTACAAGATATTTGTAATTAATTATAATTACCATACCATTACAAGATATTTGTAATTAATTATAATTACCATACCATTGCAAGATATTTGTAATTAATTATAATTACCATACCATTGCAAGATATTTGTAATTAATTATAATTACCATACCATTGCAAGATATTTGTAATTAATTATAATTACCATACCATTGCAAGATATTTGTAATTAATTATAATTACCATACCATTGCAAGATATTTGTAATTAATTATAATTACCATACCATTGCAAGATATTTGTAATTAATTATAATTACCATACCATTGCAAGATATTTGTAATTAATTATAATTACCATACCATTGCAAGATATTTGTAATTAATTATAATTACCATACCATTGCAAGATATTTGTAATTAATTATAATTACCATACCATTGCAAGATATTTGTAATTAATTATAATTACCATACCATTGCAAGATATTTGTAATTAATTATAATTACCATACCATTGCAAGATATTTGTAATTAATTATAATTACCATACCATTGCAAGATATTTGTAATTAATTATAATTACCATACCATTGCAAGATATTTGTAATTAATTATAATTACCATACCATTGCAAGATATTTGTAATTAATTATAATTACCATACCATTGCAAGATATTTGTAATTAATTATAATTACCATACCATTGCAAGATATTTGTAATTAATTATAATTACCATACCATTGCAAGATATTTGTAATTAATTATAATTACCATACCATTGCAAGATATTTGTAATTAATTATAATTACCATACCATTGCAAGATATTTGTAATTAATTATAATTACCATACCATTGCAAGATATTTGTAATTAATTATAATTACCATACCATTGCAAGATATTTGTAATTAATTATAATTACCATACCATTGCAAGATATTTGTAATTAATTATAATTACCATACCATTGCAAGATATTTGTAATTAATTATAATTACCATACCATTGCCAGATATTTGTAATTAATTATAATTACCATACCATTGCAAGATATTTGTAATTAATTATAATTACCATACCATTGCAAGATATTTGTAATTAATTATAATTACCATACCATTGCAAGATATTTGTAATTAATTATAATTACCATACCATTGCAAGATATTTGTAATTAATTATAATTACCATACCATTGCAAGATATTTGTAATTAATTATAATTACCATACCATTGCAAGATATTTGTAATTAATTATAATTACCATACCATTGCAAGATATTTGTAATTAATTATAATTACCATACCATTGCAAGATATTTGTAATTAATTATAATTACCATACCATTGCAAGATATTTGTAATTAATTATAATTACCATACCATTGCAAGATATTTGTAATTAATTATAATTACATACCATTGCAAGATATTTGTAATTATAATTACCATACCATTGCAAGATATTTGTAATTAATTATAATTACCATACCATTGCAAGATATTTGTAATTAATTATAATTACCATACCATTGCAAGATATTTGTAATTAATTATAATTACCATACCATTGCAAGATATTTGTAATTAATTATAATTACCATACCATTGCAGATATTTGTAATTAATTATAATTACCATACCATTGCAGATATTTGTAATTAATTATAATTACCATACCATTGCCAGATATTTGTAATTAATTATAATTACCATACCATTGCCAGATATTTGTAATTAATTATAATTACCATACCATTGCCAGATATTTGTAATTAATTATAATTACCATACCATTGCCAGATATTTGTAATTAATTATAATTACCATACCATTGCCAGATATTTGTAATTAATTATAATTACCATACCATTGCCAGATATTTGTAATTAATTATAATTACCATACCATTGCCAGATATTTGTAATTAATTATAATTACCATACCATTGCCAGATATTTGTAATTAATTATAATTACCATACCATTGCCAGATATTTGTAATTAATTATAATTACCATACCATTGCCAGATATTTGTAATTAATTATAATTACCATACCATTGCCAGATATTTGTAATTAATTATAATTACCATACCATTGCCAGATATTTGTAATTAATTGTAATTACCATACCATTGCCAGATATTTGTAATTAATTGTAATTACCATACCATTGCCAGATATTTGTAATTAATTGTAATTACCATACCATTGCCAGATATTTGTAATTAATTGTAATTACCATACCATTGCCAGATATTTGTAATTAATTGTAATTACCATACCATTGCCAGATATTTGTAATTAATTGTAATTACCATACCATTGCAAGATATTTGTAATTAATTGTAATTACCATACCATTGCAAGATATTTGTAATTAATTATAATTACCATACCATTGCAAGATATTTGTAATTAATTATAATTACCATACCATTGCAAGATATTTGTAATTAATTATAATTACCATACCATTGCAATGATAATGACCCCATGTCTGATTTCCATTAGCTACCTGTTCAGTTACAAACCCTGAAAAGTCCAAAAGATTAGACAAACAAGACCTTCCTGATCTAAATCCATGTTGTGAACTTGAAATAAGATTAAAATTTTCCAAATGATCTTGAATATTCTTTATAATTCTTTCTAGTATCTTTCCTACCAATGATGTTAAACTAATAGGTCTATAATTTCCTACTTCCTTTTTACGTCACATTTTGTAAATGGGTACTACATTTGCTTTTTTCCATTCATCTGGTACCTCTGCATAATTAATAGACCTAGCAAACAAAATAGTTAGTTCCTCAGATAAACTATCCTCCCATCTCTGAGAATCCTAGTACTGTATATACACAGTCCAGCAGCTTTATTCGACTTCATTGTATGAATAACTTTCCTATCATCATCATTCCTTACATGAATCTTATCAAGAATGCCTGAGTTTCCAGAATCTAAAGAATTAAAATCAAAATTATTCAAATTTTCTTCAGTAAACACGGCTAAAATAATCATTAAAAAATACAAACAATATCCTGATCCTTTTTAAATATCCTATCATCATTCTGTTGGGCCAATGCTATCATGCTTTTTATTATTATTGTATTTATAAAAACTAAAGAATTTCTTTGGATCTTTATTGCTATTTCTAGCTAGATTTATTTCACTATGCCTTTTGTTTTTCCTAATCAAACTATTTAGCTTATTTCTTAACTGCTTATAGCCTAATTACCTACCCAAGATGTTTGCCAGTTAGGTATTTTGTAAAAAATTTTTTTTTCCAAAATTGACAAGTTTGGCAGAAATTTCTAGATCTGAACTGTAAATCCTATATACTGTATTTGTAAAATGGGAATAGTGATACAAATACCCAATATAACAGTACTATTAATTTAAAAGTGATTGTACCAACTAAAATTGGCTAATATTAAGTTTTCATACAGACCAGATTACATTAATTTAGGTGTTTTTTTTTAGATTGGTTAGTTATTTCTCACAAGACCAATTTCAGCCAATCAGGATCTTTATAACAAATTTTGGCTCTGTCAAGAAAATGGTCTCTGTAAAACTTAATTGTATTACAAAAATTTTGGATTGACAAATGACACATCAGACCTGTCAAACTTCTTAATTTTGGTTGGCAGCAGGGATGGATTTAATGGGCAGCTAGGCCAGCTTTAGCTAATGAGGCCCCTCTTGGGTCAGGCCCCCTGGCCATGGGTGTAATTGTAAAAAATTCTAAGGGAACTATTAATAGTTACTGCAGGATGGGAGTGCACTTTATACCCAGCAGTGGTGCGCGTTTTTCCTTGTATGCACTTTTGTGTTAACTGTTCACCTACCAGGCAACTCGGGTGGTATTTTTGTATTTCATTGTAATTTTACTATTCACTTGTCATTTATCCAATGCTGCCATAGAAATAAAATACATAGACTGAATTTTATTTTATTTTTAGTCTAGGGTCATTCCATAGTGTCGCTCATAACACTTCGGAGCAACTTCTTGTTACATTTCTCATCATATTTCTATTAATTATAGAGCAATTGAACTTTTCTTACTATTGGGTATTGAGGGATGGTCAATGAACACAATGATGTGTGTTTCAGCTAAATCAGGCAAATACATTGTTTACAGCAAATGTCCAAAGTTACAGTGTCACTCATAACTGAAATGCAGCTGGCACTTACACTTGTCTGAATTCCTGTGAATTGTAGACATCTACGGGAAAAACGTATTATTCCTCGTCGAAAGACAATAAAATTTGCTGCAAATTGAGACCTAGCAATTAGCTCTACAATTTTAGGTTCCTCCCCCCCCCAGGGGGGAAATGTGTAGTGTTGCTTGTAACCATGCGATTCTGTGGACCAAGAATACAATATTTGCACATTAAATGCACTCGTACATAAATAATGAATAGCATAGTGGACACAATACACAAATATTATTGAAATATATTATATATTTAATATATATATAATATATATTATTATATATATATATAATATATATATATATATATATATATATATATATATATATATATATATATATATATATATATATATATATATATACAGGGTGGGCGGAAAGTAGCTCCCTATTTTGGATTGGTAAAAAAATACGTATATTATCCATTTATTTCAGAAGAAATAATATGAAAAGGTAGGCATACATGGTAGGTTTTCTCTAAAATTCAATGTGGGCTCCAACTCTTTCCACCAGCTTCTGGAGCCGCCCAGGAATGGCATCCACTGACTTTAGCAGCAACTCCGGCAGGATGGAGGACATGACTTCCCGAATTTGGTCCTCCAGTTCTTCCAATGTCCTCGGTTTGGTGCGGTAGACTTCTTCCTTTACCCACCCCCAAAGAAAGAAGTCGCACGGTGTCAAGTCGGGGCTCCTGGTTGGCCTTCTTCAGCACAGTTCGCACTGAGTAGCGGGAGAGTCCACTTTCCCGAGCTGCCTGGCGAGTTGACTTTCGTGGACTCTGTGCGAACATTTCTTGAACTGCCTGCACCGTCTCCTGGGC
The DNA here is from genome assembly GCA_023014485.1 of Bathynomus jamesi. Lineage (NCBI taxonomy): Eukaryota > Metazoa > Arthropoda > Malacostraca > Isopoda > Cirolanidae > Bathynomus > Bathynomus jamesi. The sequence continues at coordinate 683,317 of JAJOZX010001601.1, forward strand.
CCTGGATGTCGAAGGGCGACCACATCTTCGAACATCTGCCACAGACCCCATGGTCATGAGCTTCGAGTGGCAGTTCTTGATTGTTTTCAGGTCCACTTGGGCACGTGGTCCGTGAATGGCCCGCCACCATCTTTGAACTCGAAAGACAGATTGCCAAACTTCGTACCGTGCTGCCAACTGGGCACGCTCCTGCAGTGTTAAACGCTCAGCCATGTTACCCTTCAATCTGAAATGAAAAAAAAAAAATGAACGTTACAATTGTACCACTTTAGAGAACACAAAGAGAACACTTTAGAGAAAAAAAGATTACTGTTACAATTGTACCACTTTAGAGAACACACCATAACAATATAACAATACAATCACAATTTATACATAATTTATATGTAATTTAAATTAGGGAGCTACTTTCCGCCCACCCTGTACAGTATATATATATATATATATATATATATATATATATATATATATATATATATGGGAATGAACTCAGAATGGTTCCCTGAGGTTTTTTATGATACACGCAGACCGTGCATGGAACAAGGAACTCTTCTAGGAAAATTAAATCCACTATAGTCCGAATAAGTAATGGTAAATGACAAATACTATAGTTTTTTCTTTTTCATGATGCTAACCCGATGTGGGCAATGGGTCACTCGCAAAGTGGTCCCAAAAATATAGCTTCTCTCACCAGCTATCTGCAAAGCAGATAGGATCCAGCTTTGGGACAGGATCTAGGGTTTAAAGCAGCCTAGCCCAGCTACATAAATTTAGAACCCCAATATAAGCAGAAGACTCGCTGCCTTCACGTCAGATTGAAAGTGGATGCTCAATTCTGCCAGTTCAGGTTTAAGTTTTGGTTTTTGGCTAAAAATATAATAGTTATCCCTTTTTCTTTGATGTATTCAATCTGATGTGAAGGCAGTGAGTCTTCTGCTTATATTGAGGTTCTAAATGTAGCTGGGTTAGGCTGCTTTAAACCCTAGATCCTGTCCCAAAGCTGGATCCTATCTGCTTTGCAGATAGCTGGTGAGAGAAGCTATATTTTTGGGACTGCTTTGCGAGTGACCCATTGCCCATGTCTGGCTAGCATCATGAAAAAGAAAAAAACTATAGTATTTGTCATTTACCATTACTTATTCAGACTATAATGGATTTAATTTTCCTAAAGAGTTCCTTGTTCCATGTACGGTCTGTGTGTATTATATATATATATACAGAGCCGGCCCTAACAAGTGCGGGGCCCTAGGCATTTTGATAATATGGGGCCCCACTTCAGAAAAGATTTTAGTTCATAGTAAAAAGGCAAAAAAATAATCTGAAGTGCTATACATTTATTGTAGACATCTGTCTAATAATATTAAGAATAACAAAAAAAATGCTTTCATTAAGAATACTAAAAAAATACCATACTTTATAAATTTATAATATATTTTAAAGACTAATTTTTCTAACCTTCCTTTCTGAAAATTCCATTAAAAGGGGTTCAAAATTTAAACCCCTTGCTTCTTCATGTTCATTTGACAATATTCCAAGGTTATTTAGCGTATCTTGGCCCATATTAGACCTTAAGCAGTTTTTAATTAATTTTAATTTTGAGAAGCTCTGATGCTACGTCACAATGGTTTTATATTTCATTAAAAAAACTGTCCTTAATTTCCCCTTTCCTATGACAGCTGGCGTGAGTCGGGGAATCTGGTGGAAGCGAAATATATAAAAATTTATTTGCCCAGCCCCGCTGGCAGCGCGGGGCCCTCTTAGGCGCAACAACCCTAGGCTGCTGCCTAGCTCGCCTTGCCCTAAGGCCAGCCCTGTATATATATATATATATATATATATATATATATATATATATTTTTTTTAAAGTTCGGGAAGAACCGATTCGCCTCTATTTAAAAGGGCATATCTCGGCGGAAAAACAAAGAAAAAGTGAGAGGAAAGACAGAGGAAAAAGAAAGGGTGGAGGGGACAGTCGAAGTGGAAAAAGACCAAGGACTGCAGGGTCGAGCCCCATCATCCTTGGGTGCTAGGGCCGGGAGGGCGCACGTGAAACCTCCAGGAACAAGCACGTACAAACGAGCACAAAGAGCACTCAAGAGCACGAGCTTAGAACCCCCTTGCGGGGATATATATAATATATATATATATATATATATATATATATATATAAATCTTATATCCCATTCGATGCCTTCTGGCTCAACCAGGTTAAGTAGCATACCAATGTAATAAAAGTAATTGCCATGCTCTTTATCTGCATAGCGCACTAGAACATAATATTTACAATACATAGTGCAATACAATACATACTGGTAGTATGGAGATGCAGTTAGTACATGTTCTTAGGATAACACTGCTTCCACTCCCATGTGAAACGTGATTGTTGATCCTCAGCAGGTTTTGGAAGTAGGTGCAGGATTTTGCAGCCGTAAATAGCGTCTGTTTTCATTTGTTGGGAATTTAAATCCACCAGTAAATTTTCCATCACGCTCATATTTCCTCGTGTATGAAATGCAAAATTCAGTTTCGTAGCCTCTATATTTCTTTGTTTACAATTTGGCGACATAAGATGTTTTTTCAGTGTATTTCACTATAACAAAGTCAGTAATTGAAGGCTCGTGCATCACTGGAGGAAAATCTGTGGATGACCTACCAACATTAGCATTAACACTGTCCTCTTCACTGTCACTATTATCACTTGGTGAGGGCTCAACATCTGATATTGAAAAACTATCTATTTCGGATGCCTCTGAACTTTGAGCTTTTTCCACTATGCTGGGATCGGTTTCAAGAGGTTCGAGGTTGCACTCCTTTATTGGTGATGGGTCATTCATGTTTTCAAAAAGAGTAACATGGTAGGGTGCCAGGGACTTCACACAATGGCATTTCTGAATTTGTTTGGCAGTTCTGCAGTTGTCCCACAGCTCACTGTATGTCGCCTTGGAAGACTTGATTTCTTCCAAGTCCACATATAAACAGATGGTCTTGTTGGTAATTTTTTTGGCAACCTGGTATAAATCATTTGCAGTTTTGATGATCTCACATCCTTGCAGAACTCGATGATAAGCATTGTACTTCACAACTGCACCAATACCATCGTGTGCACCCTTCCCATGGTAACTTTCCATGAAGTTCCAGTCAGCGGAACATCCATGTAAAGCAGTGATGAGACAGCGCAACCATTGAATACCTATTTTTGAAGTGGGCTGCTGCTCCGTCGGTCTAGAGATGTACATGAGTGATTGTTATTCCTTCAGTTTCTCGTAGGTACTTAAAAATAGTGCTGTTAAATACCTGGACTTCGAGGCTCGTGTGTGTTGCTGATGATAGCGAAAGATACATCTGTAAATGTTTTTGTTTCAGGGTGAATGTAATATGTAACTGCTGTATATATAGTAGCACTTTCACCAGTGCTCGGTTGCCAATGTGCTGCCATTACCTCATTTTGATGTTTTATGGCATAATTTTCTGCAAAATCAGTTTGCAGAATGATGTTGCCCTCCTTCAGGTCATTTTTTGCTTGTGTGATAGCATGTGTTTGTGTCTCAAGGTTGTATATGTGTTTTGTGTAGTCTCTTAATTGATCTTGTAACATGTGCACAACCGTCTCGAGTGAGTACTGGTTCCTAACTAGTTGCCCTCCATCCCACTGATTTACTTGAAACTCTAACATTTCATCATCCTCATCAATAAGGTCCTCCATTATATATGCAGATGCATCTGTAGCCAATCTGCATTCCTTGCATGTGCTCTTCATGCAGTCGACATTCTCTGGGTCACAAATAGAGTGAAAATAGTTCAGTGTTGCTTGTAGGCTTGATTCCCTTGCTTGACTTCCATTTAAGTGACTGCCTCAGCAATAAGAAGTTCTCGCAGTAAGGACAACAGCACACTTGTTGGGATTTAGATGACACAAGAAAAACTTGCTTTGGCCTAAGGGTACAGAACTTTGAAATCCTTATCTTGCATTCTGGATGCTCCTGTATGAAGAGCTGGTACGCCTCCTTCAGATTGTACATCATCAGCCGCTTCGCTACCACCTTCTTCTTTCCAGTAACATAAATGGATATCACATCTTTCCTGGAAGGGAGTTGCCGGGAGATGGCATCTGTTAAGTAAAATTGTTTTACTTTCGTCATTGTGGTGTGTGTTATTTGGGAAGTACGCCTGGCTTGCGGTGAGGTTGTGGTAAGACCAACACTTTTACACAGCTCAGAGATTACGTGCCTCTTCTTAGAAGGCGAATGTGACAGAACCGACTTGACACGTTTCAAAGCTTTGCCTGCCAACATAAGAAAAAGAAAGAAAATTTGTTAATCAATTAAACTTGAGACATATTGAGTAATAAATTAAATGTACCTAGCTACCTTAATGATAAGAAAAATCCGTCACTTTAAATTTCAATAGTATATAATATATGTACAGTAATTTGATACTGCAACTTACCTAATGCCTGTCGTGTTGAATAGCCGCTGCTGGGGCCTGGTTCGTAGATGTTTAGGTCACCTCCTTCAGGTTCATTATCTGCACCAATTGCTACTTCAGTGATTGCTCTTGCACTTTTCAGTCTTTCACGGTATTTTCTCATTCTAAGTTTTGTAGTTTCATTATGCATTAACAATATATTTCCAGTTAAACTCTTCCTATAAGCTACATGTCTTTTCTTTTCACTGTCTTTAAAATTGGCATTTAGTCTTTTTCTATCTCTATAAGTTTTACACTTTTCTGCATTGGTTTTGGGTGCCATTTCTAATTTAACAATTAGTAATTAGTAAATTCTTGAATCACAAACTCTGCAAATAGACAAAACATCTGTTATAATTATGTACACTCGCGTATAATGGCACCACAATTGTGGTGTCACTTGTAACATGATCTACGATAGTTACGAGTGACACCAAATGTGTCACTCGTAACTGCACTGTAAATGTGGTCTAACCTAAATAAATAGAACATGTTTTCAGAAGTGCAGCCAGTTACACATACCTGGCAACTAACTAAAAGAGGAATTGTAATAGGTTTCATTTATTCCTACAAATCAGATGACCTGAGAAGAAAAACAACCAAAAAAAGTGTCACTCGTAACGTAACAGTATAATATTTTGAGAAGCTACCTATAAATATTTTCATTGGGTACATGAAGACAATAGTGATAGTGCATGACACACTACATGTATGTACCTATATAATCCCATAACAAAATTTAGTCAGCACGTTTTGGTTTCTAGTAATTTGGGGAACTTAAAGGTTTAAATTTTAGCACTTAATGCTTACTGTATAACTTGTCTTCGCATAAAACATCAGATCTCCAAACCCACCCAATAAAGATAGCTCAAATCTGTAAAAAGATTTGAAAACTAAACACACTCCCAGTTCCAATGATGTATAATATGTTGCTTTTTGGTAAATTTTAACTTTGGCAAATTTTAACATTTTGGCAAATTTTAACATTTTGGCTTCAGGATGACAGTTACACGGAATGACCAGATACTATCCTACCTGACTATCAATTGAATTATCAGCTTGGTGTACAAAACTGGTATAGTTAGAATGGGTCCCCTTCTCAGATTAGCTGACTAGGCCTCTGACCCTAAATCCACCCTTAGTTGGCAGGTGAATTTTCCATGAAAAAATGCAATGTGAATGACTTACTATTCATTGTATGTAAGTACAAAAAGTTTTTTAAAAAGTATGGTCAAATTATGAATTAACTCTTTCACTCTGAGCCACGTAGATATACGTGGAAAGAAAATGGCTGTCACAACATTAGCATTAGCATTAACATTAGCATTAACATTAGCATTAGCATTAACATTTAACATTAACATTTAACATTAACATTTAACTGCAGAGAGAGACTATTTTAACCTTTTCACTCTGAGCCACGTAGATCTATGTGGCTTGGCTGTGACAGCCATTTTCTTTCCACATAGGTCTACGTGGCTTGGAGTGAAAGGGTTATATAGGGTTGCCAGACGTCCCGTATTTGATCGAAAAATGCTGTCAAAATCCGGCGTTCAAAATGTCCCACAAAAAATATTTTTTAAGCAAATTTTTTAGGGATGAATTGATTTAGAATTTCAATATTATGTATAATAATTTTAATTTATTCATGATGTCTAATTGTTAAATATTATGGTGGTAAAATTTTTCTAATTTTGTTTGTTGTAACCATTGAAGAAATTGTTTCAATTTGAAAAAAAATTTGGTCTTAAAAAACCTCAGAAATTTTTTTGTCCCGCATGGGCATTTGCAAAATCTGGCAACCCTATGAATTAAGAACAAATTTTAGAGTAAGGAAAGCATAAAAATTTTATCAATGAGGAGAAATACAAACTTGTAAAAATTGTGGGTAAATAATATAAAAAAAATCATATATTCATATGCTCCCTCTTAGCCATCCCAACATATCGTGTATATATCTGAATGAATGAATTCTAAAATAAAAACTTTCCTAAACAGGATTTGGAAGAGGAGTTATGTACATTCTTCATTTAGATAAAATCTTAAATGCAATTAAAAATCATCTCGTAAATATTTAGAGTAACTCCAGTGAGAGCAGTTTTCATAGCCAAATTATAAAAACTCATTTCTTGGATCATTTAAGGTGTAGTCCTTTAAACCATATTATAAATTATCAATAACAGGCTAATTGTTTGGCTCTAAATTTCCTTTCCCTTTATTCTCTGTTAGGCCTAACTTCATCTGACTTTACAAGGATTAACCTAAGTGTAGCTCAGGGTTGTGGAGTCGGTCCAAAATTTTCCGACTCCGACTCCGACTCCACACATTGTAAAAATTCGACTCCGACTCCGACTCCACACATTGTAAAAAATCTAAAAATCCGACTCCGACTCCTCACATTTTAAATATACGACTCCGACTCCTCTAGTGTTTCACTCTATAATTATCATAATAATAAGACATTTCATCACCACCACATGAATCGTCAGGTTACTTTCTAGGATAAGGGAACATTCAAATATTAAGAAGGATATTGACTTGTAGATATTATCATATTAAGGGATTTTTATTTTTTCCAATAATATATATATATATATATATATAAATGAAAAAGATTCTCTTAAACATAATTAAGGTCTAACCAGTCCTACTTAAAATTGAATAACCCTTCTTAACCTAGTGGCTATAACCAGGGTTATGGAGTCGGTCCAAAATTTTCCGACTCCGACTCCACACATTGTAAAAATTCGACTCCGACTCCGACTCCGCCCTGAAACGTGCGACTCCACGACTCCGACTCCACGACTCCGACTCCACGACTCCGACTCCGACTCCGCCCTGAAACCGACTCCACGACTCCGACTCCACGACTCCGACTCCACGACTCCGACTCCACGACTCCGACTCCACGACTCCGACTCCACGACTCCGACTCCACGACTCCGACTCCACGACTCCGACTCTCCGACTCTCCGACTCCACGACTCCGACTCCACGACTCCGACTCCGACTCCGACTCCACAACCCTGGTGTAGCTAAATGGGAAGCTGTGGCCCTAAGATCTACCTCAGTCATTTGGACACTTTCATGAATGAAAGACACAGTTTGTAGATTGTAAAAAGTTTATATTCTTAGCTTTAAGTTATGTTGGCTACTTTGGTAGCTCTGTGTACAGTAATACCTTGCATAGTACGGTTAATGCGTGCCGAAAAAATACCGTACTATGCAATACCGTACTGATGAAGGTATTATTATAATGTGTTTTAATGTAATGCATTCCAATCATACGATTATATGCGTCTGTTCGCAAAAATATTTAGCCGTTTGCTTACTGCAAATCAATGCACATGGAACTCTTGCACACACTTGCACATAAAGAAATTAAAAAGGATAAAAATAAATTAAAAAATAGTAGTACAGTATGTACTAAAGATTTTTATTAGTAAATAAACAATGTACTGTACATACAGTAAAGACAGATAATTTTTATTTTGAAAAATATTTGAACAACGTAGTTTGCACAGTTTTTTCTTCTTTTTATCAGCATACATATCTTTATAGCATCGAATAACATTTTGTAACACCTGCCTAACTTTAATGCCTCGTTCAATGGTTGGATCCACGTTCATTATGAAGTCACAAGCATCTTCTACTTTTGCAATTAACGTTGATAGCTCATCCAATGTGAATTCTTTCGTGGGTGCAACATTTTCTTCTTTATTTTCCTCTTCTTCATATAAATGTTGCTGATCCATTTCCACAAGAGTTTCGTCATCAAGGTCAGCGAAATGCGAGTCAATGCATTGGCGCACATTGCCACAATCCAAAGCTTCCAATCTGAGATGATCTTTCCCAAGCTGCACAATGTTTTCAGAAACAGTTTTAATTTGGGATTCATACGATGCACCATCATCATGTTGTTTTATAATTTCTAGTTTTTCATCTAATGTTAACCATTTACATTTATTAGAACACTCAAGTGTCATTGCATTTCCTCTTTCCACTCATATTTGCATATAAAAGGGTACAAGTACTTTGTATAATAAAGAAAAAAATTGTGTACAGTATATAAGGCTACAACTTCACTGCTCGGAATCTGGAGCGATACTGATGTATGCATCGCGCTAGTACCAGTACATAGCTTAAAAGATGGTAGTATGTACTGTTATACAGTAGCAGTCCAATATCAGTGCATAATAGTTAAAAAAAATTTCATATTTTAAAATTTATAAACCGTATTATAGCAAAACCCGTACTGTTCAAAACTGTACTATAGCAAAACCTGTACTGTTCAAAACTGTACTATGCAAGGTATTACTGTATAGTTGTATTGTATGTTAATTAGCTGGATTGAGATTTATGTTTTGCACAATTTTATTATGAAATATATTCATGACTTGTAACCTTAATAGACCCCAGTGGCTTCATGTTTTCCAAATGTAATGTAATGACATAGTTGCAGGGTTGGCAAAAACCCAACTGGTTTTTTGCTGGGTAGTTGGATTTTTGCTGGGTTTTTGCCAACCCTGCATAGTTGCCTTGTCATAATTCTGATAGAAACAAAAGATGGCTTCTCATCTGATCACTCTCAGTCAATGCATTGTTGCCAACCAAGGGTTGGACAAAATATACAAAATTACCATGTAGTAGTTTCTAATCAGGGCCTGTATGTTCCTTTGAGATGGAACCACTGTTAGAGTAATGCCTTATCTCATATTTTTGTGTGTAATCTTATAGAAGCATATAAACTACTTCCTATATTTTATTCACTTAATTTGTGAAAACTATAGACCTAATGATGATTTCATAGGTAATAAAAAAAATTTAATATTTAAACTTACTTAGGCTACCAGGCATTGGTATAATAAATTGTAGCTGTAAATAGCATTGATGTTTTGTAGTCCTTTGCTCTATACACAAGGTGTTACAGATAATAATGGTTAATCAGGAGGGCCAGAAGCTGAAACAATGCTGAGGGCAACTTACATGGTCTATTGTTCTAACTCCTATATTATTATTAACAGCATCATTGAGATTTGAACCTCTCGACTTCAGTGTCTTCACTTAACTTACCTATAGGGAAATAGTGTTATCTACTGAGCTACAAATGCTACCAGCATTACAGATAAGAGTGCTTTTTCATTATTTACCTGCATATTAAGCTAAACATTTATTAGCAAATATAAAAAAAATTCATGCACAAGTATAAACCTCACAAATATGTTCTAATAAATGTTGTAGTAGCCATCAAACGATGTAGTTGTCATAAATTTAAGGGTGTACAGTTAGAATATTGTGCTATTTTCATTAAAACTAATGAAAATATCACAACTTAACCTAACCAATTGTCAAGGGCATACAGTTGACCTAACCAGGTGTTCAATTAACCTTGTAATTATGTTGAAAAGAAGATATAGCTATATATCCAATAGCAGAAAAATAAAAAAAAAATTGTAGGTAAATAATGAAAAAGTGCCCAGATAAGCCCAAGATCCTAAATTTAGTGATAAGGTACTTGGCCGGGTGGAATCAAAGATTTTTCATCTCATCAATTCCCTGCCTCTTACTGATTCTCTCTGCTGCAATGCTGCCTCACTCTCTCTTTACTATCACTATCATAATGGACATTGCTCTTCTGAACACTCTAACTGCATACCTCCTTTAAGGAGAGCACACAGTACCAGACTTTCTACACTTTCTCATTCCTTTTCTGTCCAACTGTCAAATGCAAGGGTTAATCAATATTTTCAGTCTTTCATCTACTCAACCAGTCAACTCTGGAACAATCTTCTCAATCCATCTTTCCTCCTATCTCTGACCTCCCATCTTTCAAATGCATTGTCTAGGCATCTCAAAAACCCCAGACCTTGATTTTGGCTCCTTCTATGGGAGTGGCACTTTTCCAGGCTTTTGCCCTTGACCCCTCCTTCCTTCCTGCATAAAAAAAATAAATATAAGCAAAGTTAAAAATTAAACTATTTATGGTGTTCATCTATGTTGGTAATTGTGTATAATGTAGTAAATAATTTTTTTTTTTTTTAGCGTTAATTTTGCTACTGCATATAGGCTGTGGTTTAAAACATTTGATATTCTAATAATATAAAATGTAAGAACTATATTGTAAAATATAGCCCCATAGCCTAATATTTTATTTTCTAGTTTTTAGAGAATTTTTCTTGGATAGGGCTTAGCTTATCATAGGTCTGGTCTAAATCCCTGTAGGCCTAATCACAAGATTAAAGTAAGCATGAATATTAGGTTTGGTGCATTTTTTAAATACAAAGAATGCTCTTTGATATCCAAGATTTAAGGGTATGGGTAGTTTTCAAGTAAATTATACCCAAGTACATTATTGGTCTTTGAAATAGGCTATGTAGTTACCCCCAAAATTGAGGGTAACTTAAGTTATACCCAATTTTGGGAGTAACTAAGTAGTTACCCTGAAAATTGAGTGTAACTATGTAGTTAGCCCCAAAATTAGGGTATGAGTTGCCCTCAATTTTAGGGGTGATGACAAAGTCACACCCAAAATTGAAGGCAACTATGTAGTTACCCCCAAAATTAGGGTTAACGAGTTGCCCTCAATCTTAGGGGTGGTGACAAAGTTACACCCAAAATTGAAGGTAACTATGTAATTACCCCCAAATTTGAGGGTAACTATGTAGTTGCCTCCAAAGTTATGGGGCCTAAATTGAGTTACCTAAAATTGGGGTTAACTATGTCGTAACTATGTAGTTGCCCCAGAATTGAGGGTGATTATGTACATAATTACCCCCAAAATTGAGGGTAACTGTATAAAATCTAAATATTTGTGACAGAAGTATAGCTCATACAGCTACCTCTGATACTCTATAGCAGTGGTTCTTAACCGGGGGGGCGCGCCCCCCTAGAAACAGGAATTTCTCTAATTGTATTTGTTATTCTCTTAACGAGAGCATGGGCTAATATTGAGAAGTTATTGAGAATGTTATTTTGATTGAAGGGGGGTGTGGAGGGAAGGACCAATTCCTAGAGGGGGCATGGTAGTAAAAAGGTTAAGAACCACTGCTCTATAGATTATATAAGAGTTTTTCATTTTATATTTTAAAAACCTAATTCATAGAAAAGGGAAATTTTAAATAAAAATGTAGGAAACACCCTTAGTAAGCTGTCTATTATTTTTGCAGTCATTTAGTTTGGTTTGGTGAGAAGTACACTTAGCTACTTATATTTTAGAGTTCATGACAAGGTAGCCCCTGTAACCTAATTGTTTCTCCAGGAAAAAATTTTAAATTAGGGTCTATATTATATGAGTGGGAATAAAAATAGGTTGACTAAAGAATCCAGTACCGTAATGTAAAAGCAAATTATTACTTAAAATTCACATGGAAAAATTTGAGAATTTGTATTTCATTGAGAATTACCATTAAGCCATATTTGATAACCAGAGGTTTATTGTAGCTACAACATCTGATACAGTAGTTATAGATGTAGGCCTGTGGTTAATAAATAGGCTAAACAACATGGCTTACTGGCTTTCATAGCCTACTTTAGTTGATTTAAGTTAGAGTAGGGTTTATGCCAAATGGCCTTCCTCCTAGCTTACTATTCTAGTTCTTCATAGAAATCAGGATCTATCAGTAATTCAAATTTGGCCAAGCAGTTAGCTCATCCTACAATAGTTAACTTGCTGTTAACTATTGTAGATTTAAAGGCGATAGTATTTTTATTTACAATTTTTCTTGTTCAGGATAGAAGGAGCAGGAGTTACTGGGGTATTATGCACTGATCAGCAAGGCCTCTGCGTAGGTGGTAAGTCGTGTTCATTATTTTACAAAAAAGTTGGTTCATTTTAAAAATTCAGCTATAATTAAACATTATTACTTTAGCATACTTTATAATACATCAAAATCAAAGTTATTCAAATTTTCTTCAGAAAAATGACTAGAATAATCATTAAAAATATGAACAATATCCCAATTCTTTTCAAATATTCTATCATCCTGTTCTGTTGGGCCAATCCTATCATTATTATTATTATTATTATTATTATTATTATTATTATTATTATTATTATTATTATTATTATAGCTATTTATAAAATCTAAAGAATTTCTTTGGATCTTTATTGCTATTTTTAGCTACATTTATTTCACTGCCTTTTTACTCTTCCTAATCAAATTATTTAGTTTATTTCTTAACTGCCTATAGCCTAATTATCCAAAAGGTTACCAACTTTAGCTATTATTAGGCAACAGTACTTAAGTCAAACACATTTGAACAGTCAGATTCTGTTCCATTAAGTAAGAAAACTGGATATTTTTTGGCTTCATTAAATGAGTACTATCTGGCAGACTTCATTTGTAAGCCCTGCTATTAAAATTTCAATAATTTTTATTTTAGTTTAGTTTAGATAACTTTTGTCTTTTCATTTCCTGCCTCTCTAATCCATTCTTTCATCTAGAGGTTGTGATGAGTACCCAGTGACACTGTAGCATCATATGGAGTGTTCAGTATTTTATAATACAGTAGAAGTATTTGTATTTTCAGAATGGTTTTAAGCATTTACAAAACATTATAATAATTAATGTTATTGTTTCTAATGAATTTGTGTTCAGGCATTTTCTCAAGTCAGAAATTCTATTCGCTAATTGGAGGGAGACCTGACTCAGTCCTACTTATTAGAGTACTTTCCTACTGTACTAACATGGTTAAAATTGTTTGAAGTTTGGATTTGTAGTGTAGGCTAGGTAGCCTAGGCATATAGTGCAGGTAGTAGGCTTGTTAATTAGAGTTGTTTCATACTTGTTTTGTACCAGTACAGAAAATTATATTGTATGCATCGTAGGGTTTTCATGCTGATACCACACACATATATAACTAGTGTTTTATATTAGCCCAGTATAGTTTGGACTATTCCCAATAGCTATAGTATTATTATACAGTGAGCTCTGAATAACAAAAAGTAATAGTAGTTAAATTTTAAATATGGATCTTGGTTGAAAAACATCTGTGAATGAAAATAATAGACTGTAGCTATATTTTTATTACAAAATTGGGTGTAGGGTACCTACAGGGCCCACACACTTTTATTTAAATCTTTTCATACAACTAAATATCAAACACAGTTTTAGCTTCGTAGCTCATTTTTAGGCAGACTTTCTCAGTTTTATTAAATTTCTATCTGAAGTGTGTAAATTTTGTACTTGTAGTGCTGCCATTATTAATTTTAATACTAGGTTATTTTGTTTGCAGTGCGAGGAAAAGCAAATGGTAGCAGCAGTGGTGTGATAGCCAATGTTGCTAATAAGGTGTCACTTATTGAGCCGAGCAATGAAGAGCAGCCTGTCATCTTCCTTGATTCAAACAATTTGTAAGTAAGAAATAGGGTATATTTCAGAATAAGAATGTATAATTAGGCCCCATAGTTTCCTAAGCAGTATTTCTACTGACTGAAAGTTTAAACACAACTGAGGGTGTACTGCTTACCTGTACTTTGCGAGGAATGCCTTAAACTTGTTATTTTATAGATTGCATTGATTTAAGCTTTGCGTGAAAACATATTTCTCTGGAAAATCTGTAATAGTTGAGTGTGACAAAGGATTAGTTATTCAGTTGCTCAATCTCACTGATTTAATGGGAGGGGGTAGGTACTCTGATGTAATTACAATGTTAGGCTAGCCCAAGAATGAGTATGATTTGAACAAGTATGTTAAGCCAGTTGGCTAAGTATTGTAAGAAACTGCCCATTGCTTATTAGTTTTTTTTGTCTGTAAAAATGTTTGTAAATTTGTTGAAATGAAAATGTTTTTGTGAATATGCTTGCATTGATGCAATAGAGAGGCCAATTATTGACTTATAACCTGGCTCATTAGTGAAACAGTTTAAGCTGATTAATGGACCTTAATTTAGAAAAGTCAGGATAACAGAAATTTTCAATTGCAGACCTAGAATTATGGTATTTTATAGATAATGTATGTACTTCATTCATCTTTGATGTAAACTGTTGCACTGTTGTAATGATTTTATAACTTAAATATTGTATCTAAGTACTGATGCTCTTGCTGATTGTTCACATTTTTAGCTGAGAGTTTGTAAGTTTTGGAAAACACCTACTACATTTTATACTAATACAGAAAATTCCCATTATTAAGCAAGTATTTAGTTTCAAAATTAACTTAAGAGAAAATGTTTTACAGAAATTGGAAGGAGCATTTTAAAGTTATGTGAAAACATTTCCAAAGTATTTTTAACATTAAATGCAAGAAAAGGAAATACAGGAGAGATTTAAAAAATACTTTAGATAGCTGGTAGGTGAGGTGAGGATGGGACATGAATGTGCACGCAGTTTGTTTGGTGGTGTATGTAGAGGTATATACCAGGGAGTGTGGAAGACATTAGAGAAAGTGGAACAAGCAATATGCAAATTGAAGAAAGGGAAGTCAACAAAAATTAATGGGATATGTAGTGAAATGATTGTGTCAGGAGGTAGAATAGTGCTTGGTTGGCTATGGAAGATTTGTCAAAAGGTGTAGGGAAAGGGTGCGTTTTCAAGTCATTGGACAAAAGCTAAATTTGTGTCACTGTATAAAAATAAAGTTGAAAGAAACTGATGTGAAAACTGTAGGGAGACAAGTCTTTTAAATATAACCCTAGCTTGGAAAGTACAAAGTAGTGTTGGCATAGTACAGAAGATTTATAGATTCATTAGTTGGGAGATGAACAAGGCAGCTTCAAGGATTATGGAGATTGAGTGTTTGCGGTGAAAAAGCTGATTGAGGAACTTAGTGATAAGGAAAAGTGGTATATTTGGCAGTTATGGATTTGGAGTCTGCTTTGTGGCAAAAGCTATGAATGTAGAGTGTCGATGATAGTTGTTAAATGCAGTGAGAAGTTTTTATGTGGGTACTACTGCTTATCTAAGACTTAATGGGCCTTTTGACGTAATCGAATGGAACTTATCGAATTAATATAAATAAAAGTAAGGCTTGTTGAGAAGAGGAAGAGAGTCAGCATGTAACATTGTTATAATGGAGAAAAGTTAGTTGCGCAAGAATTTAAATAGTTGGGGGTGTTTGATTGGCAGAAGAGGTGCGAGGACAGTGGAGGTCGAAAGTACAGTGAAACATGACAAGTAAGTCATAGGTACAATAAAACCCTTGATTTGAAGGAAGTGCTTGAGTGTAGATGCGGCAAGAGGTTTACACGAAGGTGTCCTGGTGTCAAGTTAACACTGACTTGTGGTGATGTGGAGCACGTGTTTGGCATGATAGTTTAACACTATAAGCGGGTGAGAGCAGTTGAGATGAACAGTTTTCGAAGAATAATTATTGTAAAGCGGTTTGACTATGAGAAATGAGGATGTTCGAGAAAGTCGAGACGAAAAAGTCAATTATTGGAAAAGAGGGAAGTATGGTACGTTGGTATGGTCGTGTGAAGAGAGTGATTAATAGTAAAATAGTGAGTGGAAGACTACTTGAAAGATGAAAGGATGTAATTATTAAACTCGTAAATAAACGTGAAGTTGATCTCTGAAAATGGCACAACAGTTAATGAGAAATGGAGAGGAATAGAAGCAGTTTGTGATGACTGTGTAATGGATATATTGGTCTTGCCTGACTTTCCATTACATCATGAAACGTGCACTGGAAACCGTGAGGTTGAGGTTGGTATCTTATTTCCAGTGTTAATTCTTGCGTGTCGTGCCCGTCCTTTGGAGAAGGAGAAATGGGGTTTTTAGTTAATGCATGTTTTTACTACAAGACTTTGCTTACATATTTCGTTGCCGTAAATTATTTTCCCGCAAAATATCAGACGTAATTTAAACACAAACGTGTTTTACTGTTTTTAAAAGTGAATGTGAGGAAAATTATGTATAACCCATTTAGGGCTACGACTAATACGTCTCAATTAAGATAAATTTATTTAGTGAAGGGACTCTTTAAATCCGCATTTACCACAAAATTTTTGTATTGACAGTAACTGGCCTCGATTATATGGTGACGTCGATGACGTAACCATTAAATTGGTACCGACAGTTGGGGAAAAAGTTCGTTTAGAATAACAAACTTTTCTGAAAAGCTTAAAAATTTAGTAATCAGTAAAGTAAAAAAGAGTATTACAATGAGTAATTTTTTATGCTTCAAGGCAAACCTTTTTCTTTTCCGATCTTCATCTCTCCCGTTCAACTTCCGCGATCTGTTATTGCAGCTTCCGCTCGAGAATGACGCTTTAAATTTGGAATCGACATTATAGCATTGTCATTTAATTTTGCGTAGGATATAGGGAATTTAATTCTTAACTAATAATTATCATTATTTCATTTTCAGACAGTGCATGATTCAGAAACGGAACAACATTACTTTGGCAGTCTTTAAATCTCATCCATCTTCCTCCGCGACTTGAACTCTCTCTATTTGTTAATATCTCTTCATGGGCCAGTAACGCAAAAGCTGCTGAAATAGTGTGTCTAGTATTCAAAAGTAATTCAGTAGTTTTAAATAAAGTTTGAATAATTTGGTCATGATATAATGAGGGCAAACTGAGTCAGATTTTTAATTATAGTACTGTATTGGCCTAATAGGTTTGTTTATTGGGGTGGGAATGGAGTCGAGTTTTCAAACCTATAATATATAAAACTTATTTATCCGAGGCTTCACCCACTTATTATAGTTGATTATATATATATATATATATATATCCAGTCCTTAATTGTTTATACCTAATGTTTTACATAGTTTTGAATGATAAAAAGTTTCACCTCGTAATTAAAACTGTTAGTTTTGTTTTTAACATTCCATTTGGAAACCAATAAGATATTTTCTTCTAAAATTAAACTTTTTTATATAATTTGCTTGCTCGAGAATCTACAACAAACTTTATAGGTAAATGGAAAAGTTGGTACATAAGTGATAAAAATCTCTTCATTTTATAATAATCTAAAAATTTTTAGTTATTGAATTTGGCCTTGTTAATGTGAATGTTATTTGTCTTGTATCTCAACTTCTTACGTTTCCTAAAGAAATTATTCAAGCAAATAGTCTGATATTTTGCATTTCCTTGCCTTATTAACGCAAATGTAATAAACGCTTGAAGAAAATCGTTGCCAGTGAACTTTAATTAACCCTTTTGCTTTTTTGAATAACTGTACAGTACAAAGCTAGAGTGTAAAGTTGTTGCATATGTATATTAATTGAAAATGGAAAACTCTGTAAATAATTTGTAATTAGAAATTTAGATGTGACATTACTTTCTAGAGTATCGTGAAATATGAATTTTCCAGCTTTCTCTACCATATCTGAAACTAGTATATACAGTCATATACTGTATACCGTTTAACCCAAGTTTGTCTTTAACGGCTGCTGTAAGCCTACTTCAAGTATTGAGGAGTGAGTTGTAGAAATACCATTTTAATATAGCCATTTCTGACAAGAAGGTTTTCCTCGTCTCTTCAGGATATTAATCTGAAACAAATGCCCTAATGAAGCGTAAAGTAATAAGTAGGGAGATTGTAATATACTAGAAATGTTATTTTATTACAAGTTTTTTGTTTGATAAGAGTTCTCTGTCCCTACGCACTGGACAATACTGTTGTACTGTTGTAGCAGTTGCATACCCGACTTCCACACAAAAACGTAGGTTTAAGACTTCATATCATACTATTCATTCCCTTAAGACTTTATATCGGAGTAAAGACAGGCTTTGAATGGCCTAGAGTAACAACATTTACTGTTTTAGTGAACTTTGTTATTAGTTAAATTAAAGAGTGGTTGTTTTTACCATTATATTCAATAATGTTTAAAACTAAATAATTTGAAGATTGGAAATACTTTCAGATTAATACTATTTCGAGGTTACGTGGTTGCTAACAAAATTTTACTGATGTATTGGTGATATGAAGATAAATTCTCAAATGCTAAAGAATACCGCTCAAACATTGCAAATATGAATTACAGTATAGTTTAATAAAGCAAACCAAAGTTTTGATGATATGAATTCGGGAATCTTAAATGACTTGGACGTTCATCCACGGATCATATCTGTCGCCAAGAAAGGTAAATTTTACTTTATCGTTTGGATTTCGTTATTTCATAGCATTTATAAACCCTTAATCTCCAGTCTTAAATAATATAATAAAGTATGAAAGAAAACATAAGCTCTTGGAAATTTTATATTCTAAAACATAGCTATGATTAGTAAGTAGATAATATATCGTGAAAAGATATTTCTTGTAATTGCATCCAGTCAAATTCTATTACACTTACGTAATATTATTTATCTATCAGTAGTAGTCTCAACAAGGACATTTTATCTTATCTTCCTGTCATGTATTCATTATTAAGAGTATAGCTAATTGGTTAGATCAAATATACCTTATAGGAGAGCGTGTTCGGAAATCTATTAAGAATATAGCTAATTGGTTAGCGTAAATATATCTTATAGTAGAGCGTGTTCGGAAATCTAATCAGTTATGAAACGAGTTTTTGTAATTGTCTGTCACGAAAGAAGTTTTTGGTACGAGTAACTTTGTAGGTGTTGGTGATAACGGCAGCTGATGTTTCGAAATGTTAGTGCATTTTATTGCTTATTGACTAAGGTTTAGTTTCGGAAAAAAGATCGCCTAGAAACAAAATTTCTGTAAAAAACCACAAATTACTAATATATTATTTTATTAGTCACCAAAAAGAATAAAATGTACAAAGAAAAAGAGTATTTACCAGTTAGTAATTTTTTATGCTTTTTAGACATTTTGTTTCTAGGCGAAGTTTTTCTAACACTACCTTTGCATTTCTAATTTTTAGCCGGATACAATAACTCGTGGAAGGTACTCGAGAACTCTTTGGGAGAAGTGAAAACGAAGACTGGCTTGAGCGCTTTGGACACTGAGAGATTAGTAAAGGCAGCCGCACAACAGTGTTCTCCACCTTATACCACAGGTACCGAAAGTTGGTATAAACTAATCGTTTGGCTACATTACAAGTTCGAAAACCTGTCGGCGAACCTAGAACATTCGTAAAATGCAGCCATTGTAATGGTAGGATTGCGATTTGAATCCTCGACTTAAAATATGAAATCCGAGTTTCTTTTCTTCCTTGCTTAATATATTCTCTCTCTAATATTCCTTGTGCGGTTCTAGTGGAAGCTAAAACTTTGCTAAGTGTTGGATTAACGACAACCGCCGCTTGATAAACAGTTTAAAATGTAATTAATTAAGAAAGTTTTTTATAAATTCAAGATTAGTCAACGCAGGAGTTTGGTAGTCAGGTAAACAATCGAATTACAGAAGTATTTGTTAACGTTCAATTATTATAGATACCTTGTATTTGATGAATTAAGCGAAATCAGAATAAGTCAACTTGGTTTGATTTTGGTTACAGTAGAACTGGTTTGGATATTTAAAATGAAATGAGGATTTTCTGAAGCTTCTTGGCTACCGATTAAGAAAACATTATCATGAAAATAAAGTATTTAAATTTTATAAGCGAAATCAGAATAAGTCAACTTGGTTTGATTTTGGTTACAGTAGAACTGGTTTGGATATTTAAAATGAAATGAGGATTTTCTGAAGCTTGGCTACCGATTAAGAAAACATTATCATGAAAATAAAGTATTTAAATTTTATAAGCGAAATCAAATAAGGATTATTTGACAAGACATGATATTCTGTTAAATATAGTAAATTTGCTGTTATTTCTTGCTCTAAGTACGAGTACGAAGTATATTGTGATTTCATTTTTCTCGAAGTGAATCAACTGCAGTTACCTCTTCGGCCGGCCGCACACAGGATCGTCTTGCGATTCGCGTCGCGGTCGCTGCAGTGTGCGGGGCTCCCATTCTGTCAATATAAAATCACTCACGACTTGAGTCGTCACGACGTGAGTCGTGAGTCGCAAGACGATCCTGTGCGCGGCAGGTCTAAAAGTTACCACACTTGCTTCACTTCAGAAATAAAATTGACGAACAATAATTATAATCAGTCAGGAGGGCCAGAAATTGGTACAGCGCTTAGGCTAACTAATGCGGTCCACTGTTGGTAACACTTTTATTATTATTATTATTATTATTATTATTACCAACATCCTCGAGGTTCGAATGCACGACTTCAGTGTCTTCACTTCGCATATAGAGAAACTGTGTTACCCACTAATCTACGGATGCTCGCTATATACCCCATTGTTGCTTCGCAAAATAAAAGAAGCTTTTTAGAAGGGTAAATTTTTAAGTTTTTCCCTTAAAGGACTTGATGTAAGGTCTCGTACATTAGTAATAATAATCAGTGGGGAGGGCCAGAAACTGGCACAGCGCTCAGGTCATACGAACGCGCCCATTACACTAACAGGTAGATAATTATTATTAGCGCCATCGGGAGTCCAACCCCCGACCTCAGTAGATGAAGCTGCATAAAGACTTATTGATTACAAGCTGAAAGTAAGGTGGACGCTATGCGTTAAGGCTGTTGCCTGGAAAGGAGAAGGGATCGTATGTATAATTAATCGTTTTTTAAAGGATGGCAAATGCTTCAGGAGGACTCTCCACCTAATACTGTGCGTCATATAAAGTCTGGATGTTGCAAACTTGACAGCGTTCTAGGGGGAGGTATTCCCTGCAAAGGAGTGACAGAAATAGCAGGCGAAAGCGGAAGTGGAAAGACCCAGATGGCTCTACAGGTGGCGCTTCAGTGTCAGCTACCAGTGGATTTAGGAGGACTTGGAAAAGGTACAAACTTTCCTTGGAGTTCTGATTAAAGATTTCTTAAATATCGTTCATTTGGAATTTATATAACTTTTGTGAAGAATTCTGCACAGCACATAGTCATTTCCTTTGTACTGAGACTTCAGCCAAAGATATTGAATAGGCTTCTTACCTCTGGAGGATTATGACCTATGTAGGATTCTTACTACTATAACAGCAGCGAGATAATATGAGCGAAACTATGACGAGCTCGCTTGACTTTGTGTTTTCACTAATTTAAAGTGATTTGATTTCCATACGTGCTGAAATTGTGGCGTAACTATAGATTAAAATAATTAAACCACACGTATCATGTTTTAGAGAAGTCACCCAAAAGATGTGTAATAATAACAGTAATGTTTTGGGTTACTTAATTTCCTCTCTTGTAACGTCTAACGGAAGGGACCCAAAACTTTATCTGGATACCAAATTGCTACCCCACCAAGAAAGACGTAGAGAAATTCCCTGAAATCTTAAGTCCGGGACGAGACTGGAGCCTAAGAGCTTTAGATTAATAGCTTTATCTGTCGTATACCCTGACGGTTAAAGATATGTAAAAAGAAAAATTAGTCAAGTTATAGTTTTAGGTCGGCTTTCGGCTCATGATCACATTGTTCCGTAACGGGATAGTAACAGAAAGATGTCTGAAAATGTTTGTCACTTTCACAATCTCCGTTTACGCCTGCGAAAGCGGGGTGTATACATCTCTCTCTAATGTTTATTTAGAACGCTAGATTAGAGATTATGAATTGTCCAGTCAAGAACCATGTTTTATTTCTTCCACAGGCTCACCAGTAAGAGGAAGGAAAAAACTTTGGCACCTTATATACGATAATATTTTGTTAGAATGTATATACAATGGTCGTACTCACAACTGATGGGGCGGGTACCCACTAACCTTTACTTTTATGAAGACTTGTATTAAGTTAATATAATTTTATATACATACATGCTTTGCATACTAAGATATATATTACATTGAATCTAATTCATTATACGCATTAATAATACACTGAATGCTCATTTGTATTGAAATTGGTAAGTCAAAGATTTAAATGACTTTCTCCTTATTGTAGGGGTGGCTTACATTTGTACCGAAACTCAGTTTCCTGTCTCGCGTCTCAATCAGCTGATAAGCTTTAGAAGAGGTCAAAGGACTTACAACGGAAAGCACTTTTCAGACAATATTTACGTTCACCATTTACCTGATATGGTAAGTGTGAAGATAGGGACTTCTTATAAAGAAGATAGGGACTTCTTATAAAGAAGATAGGGACTTCTTATAAAGAAGATAGGGACTTCTTATAAAGAAGATAGGGACTTCTTATAAAGAAGATAGGGACTTCTTATAAAGATAGGGACTTCTTATAAAGAAGATAGGGACTTCTTATAAAGAAGATAGGGACTTCTTATAAAGAAGATAGGGACTTCTTATAATAATTCGTAGCCACCACACTTATTTTACTGGTAGAAAGTAACACACTCCTTTCGACAGTTCCCTGATCGAATTTCAAGAGAAAGTTCTTCACCTTTTTGTGTGTCGGTTAAAAACTGAAACGGAGTACACGGTTAAATCGACTGCTCGAAAATAAATAATTGGACTAAAACCCGTTTGTCGATAACATTACATTCAGTTATTAGCACTGGTTGTCGATTCCTCACTGTTAAACAAACTGTTATTATGTATTCGTTTCGGTATAGCGGATACCATTTTCACGTAACAATAACGTTAGGAACTATTCCATAAATCGGTTCAGTTAGAAAACAGTCGTAGTCGATATCAAATACGGTATGTTTCAGAAAGTTAAAGTGCATTGCTCTTTTCCTTAATTGGAAGTATGTAATTTGTATGTAATGGCAGTACTATACCGTTAATTGACTGCTATTTGAATGGCATAGCATGTTTGCTGTTCACTACTGGATGAAGAATTAAGTGCTTTTGTACAAATACTTAAATTATATGATTTAATTTCTCTCTCTCAACCGATTAACTTTAAAACGTTAATTGATCAACCGTCCTTGTAACAACTGATTAGCCTTATTTACCTCCAGGCCAAAAGAAAAATAAGGTTTTAGGAACTGAAGATTATGGGCTACCAGTTATTAGTTCAGGTACTTTAATTAACTACTAAAAATCTTTTTATGAAATTGGGGAAAGTTAACGGGGTTGGAAAATGAGAAAAACAATAAGGATTTTGGCGTTCACGCTTCAAATCCTTATCCTGAATAACTGTAAAGTTGTCAGAATTTCCTTTTTTCTGTTAATTGTTAATATTAAAATTATGTCCCGAAAGTGTCTCAATTAGTTCTTTAAAATTTCACACCTTCTTTGTGAAAATGAGAATAGAGCGTGAAAAAAGTTTAAACATGGTAACCATGATAATTATGAGCTTCGTAATCGAAGTCATTGGGTCAAAAATTTTCCCTTCACTGTATTTAAAAATGCTCTGAATTATAACAAAAGTTTTTGTCATGTTATATTGCACGTGTGACTTTTTTCTGAAGCTTTTAACTCTAGTGTTCGATAGGTAAAAATATAATTATACGTAAATCTCGCCAGGTTAACGCGAGTTTTCCGTTTTTTATTTCCTGTTTATTCTTTACTGTAAGTTTTTGTCTTCGCAGGATAATCTCGTTGACTGCGTTCGTTATCAGTTGCCCCAGTTCGTGTCACAGAGAGGAATCGGTCTCGTTATAATTGACTCCGTCGCTGCGGTGTTCAGGGCCTCGGAAGAGAAACAAGAAGTGAAGTCGAAGATGGTTCAGCAGTTGGGGTTCAGATTGCGCCAATTGGCAGACAGGCAAAATGTTGCCATATTGGCGATCAATCAGGTGTGGTTGCTAAACAGTCCGAGAAGGTTGAAATTTCATAACAACGTTTTTCGTATATACAGGGTGGGCCGTAAGTTTCCATACATAGGAAAATTTAAACGTTTGGTCTTCACGTGCGTCGGTATTTGGATCAGCAGTTTCCGGATGCTTGGATTGGTCGGCGTGGTCCTGTGGAGTGGCCTCCCAGATCCCCAGATCTCACCCCCCTTGATTTCTATCTTTGGGGGCACTTGAAGGCCATGGTGTATCAGGAAAAGATACGAGACATAAATCATCTAAAGGAACGTATCACCAACGCCATTACAAGCATAACGTCAACTGTGCTAATGCGTGTTCATCAACAGTGGGGAACACGTATTGAAATGTGTTTTCAAAACAATGGCAACCATGTAGAGCATATTATATAAATAAAAATGGTTGTCCATAAAAAAATGTTTATTTTTCCTATGTATGGAAACTTACGGCCCACCCTGTATATTTGATGTCGTTCCTTGACTCTGTTTATTTCTTTTCTTCATAACTCCATTTCTTTTTCTTTACTGTTATTGTGTTGGTTAAGAGGAAAAAACGTTTTAGTAAAGCTATAAATCCGCTCACACAAACTATCAGGTGATCCCATAAGTAATGTCGTTTTTTAGATCGGAATTTGAAGGACAAAAAAAAAAACTCAACTGAAACTTTTTAATCTAGTATATATTTTCCATCGGAATCAATGACACTCTGCCAACGTCCTACAAGCTTTTCAATGCCATATTTATAAAATTCAGGCGGTTTTGAGGCAAAAAACGTACAAAGACTGGTGTGCAGGTCATCTAAAGAAGTTTACTGTTTCTCGTCAAGATAGTTTTGCAGACTCCTGAAGAGATGATAATCTGAAGGCGCAAGGTCTGGAGAATGTGGAAGTTTTTCCCACCCAAGTTCCTCAATTTTTGCAGAAGTGATCCGAGCGGTATGAGGACGTGCGTTGTCGTGGTGGAACACGATTCCTTTCCGATTAACCAAAGAAGGTCTCTTTTCTTTTAGTGCAGTGTTCAATCGATCCAGTTGTTGACGGTAGACTTGAGCGGTGATTGTTTGGTTGTGTGGTAAGGTTTCAAAGTGTATTACACCACCTTTATCCCACCAGACACTAAGCAACACCTTCCGAGGGTGAAGATTTGGTTTTGGCTGTGGTGTCGCTGGTTCTCCGGCACAAACCCACTGTCGACGGCGCTTAACATTCTGGTACAGTATCCACTTTTCATCACCAGTCACTAAATGGTGCAAAAACGGATCTTGGAGTTCACGGGAATGAAGAGCTGCGCTAATGTTTACCCGCACCCTCAAATTGTCGACCGACAATTCATGTGGCACCCATTTTCCTAACTTAGGCACTTTCCCGAGTTGTTGCAAATGTCGATGGATGGTGGACGGGGATGAATTGAGTTTCTGGGCCAATTCTTCGACAGTTGTTGAACAGTCTTCTTCAAGTGCGGCTAACAGCAGGTCATCATCAAACTCAGCAGGGCGTCCAGAGCGTGCTGCATCTGTCAAACAGCAGTCACCATTCCTAAACTTTTGAAACCATCTTTGACATTTCCTCACACGCAGAATATCGTTGCCATAAACGTCCTGAATGTTTCGCGTTGCTTCAGTAGCACTATTCCCTTTTTTGAACTCGTAAAGCATTATATGCCTGATATGCTCTTCTGATACCGCCATGTTTATGAGGGGTTCACATAAAGCAAAACACACGTCTTCACTGGTCAAGGTCTGTAAAGTATGTAGCGAAACACGATAGATCTCCTCTTAGATATAACCTTCGGAAAATTTATGCTTAAACCGAGTAGGACTAGTTTAAACTTAATCTATCGTAAAAAACGACATTACTTATGGGATGACCTCATATTTAGCATTACATGTTTTTCACAATTTAGTTAACAATTGTATCTAATATAAATAATTATTGTATTAGTTTCAAGTAAACTTTTAATTATTTCAGTAAATCATTTTTAGCAAATGTTTTTAATTCGCTACGTGGTTGTCACAGTACATATTCCACTTATACCCTCAATGACATTCGCGTCATTGGTGTTCACGGGGCCACTCACGTCGCAACACTGCTTCCCGTTAGATAGCGATATTACGTGACGTTAGGTCTGTTCATGTAGTTGGATGGGTGATCGTTCTTTAGATGGTTCGGATTCTACAAGAAGCTGTAGGTTCTCTCGGTCACACGGCCTTTGTCGTTACTGGGAGGTTAAACAAATTGAAAATTAATATTAAAGCCACTATTCACATGATTTATGTCGTCTGTTTCACTCCAGGTGACAGCGGCGATCGGAGGCAATACCCAAGGGATGATAGAAGACAATGTCGTTCCCGCTTTGGGATTATCTTGGGCGAATCTGGTTACAACCAGGGTGATGCTTCGAAACACTTCGTTTAGCATTCTTTCAGAACGTGAAACTTCATTTTGTACCACAACACGAAATAACACCCGAGAAAGTTCGCCGGAGGATAATAAAGAACTCAAAACAGAACTTTCAGGAGAGCTTTCCCAACCTGAAACGAGAGTGAGAACCCTGGATGTGATTTTCAGTCCTTGGTTAGCGAGGAAAAGTTCTCCTTTCATCGTGACTGAAAAAGGAATCAAAGACGCAGATCAATTCTCCTTAACCCTTTCACTCACTGGGTAGACAATTTGGTAGCTGAAAAATAAACCATATTGATTCTTGTATAACCACACACACAAAGGCAAATTTGTTTTTTACCCTTGTCATAATTCATGAGCGAAAGGGTTAAACATTTTGATCTAGTTCAAGATTGGTTTCGATAAGGATATAGGGAAAATAGAGGCTGTTATTCGAAACCCAAAGAACGCCATTCTGGTTTCCTCTTTAATCTTTAGCTTATTAATCTGTTATTTTGTGAGGCGAGTTTAAGTCAACTGCAGTTATTCAAAATTTAAAATAATGACAAAACGTAGCCACATTCTAAAAGTTTTTCGTCTGAAAACGGACGGATTGGTTTCAAATAAACTGTTAAAAATTAAGAACATAACTTAAGACTTTGTTTGGGAAGGTAGATATAAGTCTGAAAGATTGTGTAAAGGTATCGTAAAAGATTGATTTTGTTTATAAATGACGTTTCCATAGTTTATTGTATATGAAAGAGAAAATATAGAAGTTACTTTTTATATTTTAGTACAATTTTGTATGTAATTTTGTATTTTTTATAGAATGACAAATTCTGATTTTTGGTATTGTTTATATTAAAAACCTATTCGGGCTTTCAGGGTTTCCATCGGTTACAAAAGGTGGGATACGCTGGATCGTAACCAAATTGAGAAGTTTGGCAAAAAATTTACCAGAACTGGTGCGTCAATTTTCTAACTAAAATAGTAGTTTCAGATTTGGAGGAGTCGCTTTTCAAATTAGTATGATTAGATGCGATGATTGCGCAACTTTTTCCTGTATTTTATAGGATTTGGAGTCACTTCATTGTTATTTTAGTCACTTTATTCCTCTTCGAATCTGTGCATCACTCCTGTCAAACTTCTCATACTGGTTGTGAGGTAGCTAGGTGTGGGCCAGTGTATCTGACTTTTGTAATAGGGCCCCTCTTTTTTTTTTTCTCCTATTCTACAACGGGGGTAAATAGAAATGAGGGGTCCCGCGCCTTAAGGTACCTAAGCGCCAAAATTAAAATTCGCCAGAAATCGCCTCCAAAGTTCAGCAATATTCTGGTAATAGTATCTGTTATTAATTGAGCTAGAACGTTCATTTTTGGCTAAATTAGATTTCTAAGTATGCTAATGAAGATGTTGATGAGTTTTTGGAATAGATTTTCATATTTTATATATATTTTTTTATTTTTTTTATTTTCTTATGTCGAACTTTGGGTGCGATTTCTGGCACAGAATGAGGTAAAAAAAGTAGTTCGCTTCATAAAGTTTTCAACCATACTTCTAGTGTCGTAAGGTCATTATAACCCAAACCACGCGAAAGAGGAAGGGTAAAAATAGTGAGATCCATCAAAAACACGTTTTCACATGTGGTGGCGCCTAGGTACCTTAAGACGCGCGACCCCTCAAATATTGTAAATTTTGAATTTAATTCAGTATTTTAGTCGAATGGAAGCAGATATGAGGAAATAAGTCGTGAGAACTTAATGCATTTATTTTCATTTCGAATGTAATCCGTCTTAACTCTTTGAGGACCACAGGACATATTTGTCCCAAGGAAATAATAATATAAATTGTACAATGATGCAACGTTTCTACAAATACATCTACATGTTTATACAGGTATCGTTTAGTTGTCGGAAAATTAACCCAAAAATGGGTCATTTAAGTGACTATAGTTACTAATATCTAATTGCAAAACACAATAAAACTTAAGCTTTTAAGTTCAAAGAAATGTATACTGGTCATCAAAGAGTTAAAGGTATGCGGAGCCAACACGAAACTCTTACCAATTGTTCTTACGTTGCTGATTATTACAGTTCAATGAATCCAACCTTTGTTCTGTAATTTGATGAATATGCTCTTTATTTTTTAGAGAGCGCGCCCAGTAGCTCAATGGTTACGGTGGCGAAGTCTGAGTGGTGAGGCTTTGGTTCGCTAATGCCTGCTGGCTCCTGGGTTGGGTTGGCCACTTACCCCCTTAATGCTCAGGCTCGGGTGACTCTCGGGGCACTCTCACCCGTACATAGTGGAGAGAGGAGTTTCAGGTTGTTACGTTTACCTTTCTCTTTTAGTCGGTTCAAAGTAATTGCAGTCGTCCTTGCATGTGATTCATCAGTCATTTTCATTTCAGGCGTTTAACGTACGGATCTGCCTTTTACATTTAATTTTATCTTTCATTTCAATCTTTCCTCCTCTTCTTCCATTATTTTCTGTAGAAGTTTAAAAGTTATCACTCGTTAAATATAATTCTGCAAACTGAAAAATGAGGAAGAAATAAGAGGTACTTCAATTAATCTTTCTGATTAATTATTATTGATTAAACTCATCATTTTCCATTTTGGAATTAATAGTGGAACCATGTGAAAATGTGAAGTCACGATTCTCTAGAGATCTTGTATGATAAATTCAGTTGTGAAAAATAAACAAGAAAAATATGAAGAGGAAGGACTTACTATCAGAGACATTCTCTATATGTTAGGTCAAGTTTACTTGGGCTAGATTAAATAAAGTTAGGCTAGGATAGTAGGTGACGTATATTTTAAACAAAAGTATTGCTTTTATTAGTATTTACTGGGGCCTCATCGTGGCCACGTCGCAGCACCACTTCTCGTTAGATTAATAAGGCTAAGCGATGTTGCGTCTGGGTGGTAGTCCTCTGCTTTCAGATGATGTAGCGACCTGTTGTTCGGGTTTCACGTAAAGCTGACGGTTCCCTCCGTCACTTTGCAGGTACAAAGGAGGTTAAACAGTTAGTCATATTCACTGGAAAATGTACAATATACAGGGTGTCCATAAATGTTTACCCTGAAAACAGTATGCTCTCATGTTTTAATGACGAATCTTACATCCGTTTTCTTTTTACAGGTGATCTCGTACACGCATAGAGTTTCTGTGCTGGTGTGTTTCGTCTACCGCATTCGCCGCTAGGAGCGCTGTAGTAGCTGTTCAGTTAAGATGGCGTATGTGACAGAGAAGGCACAATGTGTTGTGGGGATTGCAGAAACAAAATCTCCTGTCAGTGTTCAGCGAAGGTTCAGAACAAAGTATGGAAGGAATCCACCTGATGTGAAGTTAATTAAGTCGCGGATGAAAAAATTCTTGGAAACTGGAAACGTGGAAAAGGGAAAGAGCAGTGGTAGACCATCAGTTTCCCATGGGACGGTGGAAAACATTCAAACTGCTTTCACACGGTCACCAAGGAAATCGGTGAGACAAGCTTAATGCCAACTAAAGATACCGAAGTCTACGGTGCACAAGGTGTTACACAAACGTTTTGAAGTTACACGCCTACAAGGTACAAATTGTTCAAGAACTGAAGCCTGATGACCGTCCAAAACGTGAACAGTTCGCTATTGACATTTTGAACAGCATTGACGAGGATAATGACTTCTTGTTACGTGTCTGCTTTTCAGACGAGGCTACGTTTCATCTTAGTGGTAGGGTCAACAGACACAATGTGCGTATTTGGGGATCGGAAAACCCACATGCCGTAAGGGAGCATATTCGGGGCAGTCCGAAGATCAATGTCTGGTGTGGTCTAATGCATGACCAGATAATTGATCCTTTCTTCGCTGAGAACACTGTTTCCGCAACTGTGTACCTGGATATGCTCACCAATTACGCCATCCCCCAGCTGCAGGACAGGCAGCCAACTGCCATCTTCCAACAAAATGGGGCACCCCCTCATTGGGCGCATGTTGTTCGTGAAACTCCCGACGCAACATTTCCAAATCGATGGATTGGCAGGGACGGGCCAATCCCATGGCCACAAGATCACCAGACATTACCCCGCTGGATTTCTTTCTCTGGGGTCATGTTAAAGATTTGGTTTATGCAACAGTTGTTCCAGATATCAGGACATTGCAAGAACGCATTACGGATGCAATTGCAACAGTTAACCCACAAATGTTGGAAAATGTATGGCGTGAGTGTGAATACCGTTTAGACATTTTACGTGCCACTAGGGGTGCACATGTGGAAGCTTATTAAGTTCATTAACTATGTGTCAAAACTTTGTATGTTTATCTACTTATGATTAAAACTGTGTTTGAATACGAGTGTTTAATTAAAAGTTATAGCATGCTTTAATCAGGGTAATCATTTATGGACACCCTGTAGAACTCGAGTAAAGTTTTTTTATCAGAGTAGTATTTGAAAACTAAGGTCTGATGTAATGTCACTGATATTTCATGGAAAGTGTTAGGAGATTTTTGGACCCGCTTCCAATATCTTTTCTATTTTTTTATGGAAATAATATAACAAGAAATAGGTAATGTTCAAGGTTTTAGAGTTTCTAAACAAATTATTCACATTTCTTCGTCGGCAAGACAGTTTTTGACGGATTAAGGAAAACTAAGAGAGTCGGATGCAGTGGTCCATGAAGGTATAGGTGTGCCCTAGTGTATCCCAAATTTGGTAATCAGTGATATATTACTTTGTATCTTGCGAGGAAGTAGTAGTATAAAGAGTCTTACTTTTAACACTAATCTGACCCCCAAAACACTCCTGTTAGTAACATTCTCTATGAAAATAGATGTTAAGGTACGTACTAGTCGTGAATGTTCTATTTCATGGAACTTCGTTGAAATGTTAGTGGTTTTAAAGTAGGAAAGAAACAAATTTTTTGTTTGAATCAAGTTCAAAGTATTTTTTATCAACAAACTGATAATGGTATTTATTTCTCAAGAATGTTACACAAAAGTTTAGACATTCTCCTTCCTAATCATTAACTCGTAGAACCTCATTTTACTGCGATTACTTTAAGAGAGGCTTCCTGTATCATTGTTCCATCTTTTGGGTTCGTTCCTTTGGTAGCTGTGACTTTCTTGACAAAGTGCCTCCAACTCTAATCTAATCCAGGTTTTTAAAATTATGAATGGGTTCGATAACGTAGATAGAGATAGCTTTTTCGAAATATCTCGGTATAATAGGACTAGAAATAACGGGTGTAAGTTGACAAGTAGAAGGTTCGAGACAGCAGTTGCCAAAAACTTTTTTATGCATAGAATAGTAAATAGCTGGAATAGTTTGCCGGTAGAAGTAATTAGTAGCACGTCTATAAACATGTTTAAAAATCGATTAGATGCGTATGTTGATAGATTGGGTATAATTTAAGGTAGTAAAATTAAGGCCTTGTGGTTCGGAATCCACGTAAAATTGTAGGTCCTCTCCGCCACCACGGAGGACATGCACAATACACAATTACGAACACCGTTAGGTAGATCAGCCATGAGTGGATCTTAGGGTCTTTGTTGGTCTGAAACATTATAACATTATTATAACTCGGTAAGATTCTTCGGAATTTTTTGCCTGGACCATCGCTTCGGATCTACTCCGAGACACGCGATGACACTGAAGACTCGGGACTGTGAAGTTTCAAAACTGCCCCAACCCAAACTGTTATCCTGTTAGAATATTCAACGATGCCCCATCTTCAACTTCTTCACCGAAGGCAGAAGGTTTTCACCCAAAATCTACTGATATTTTTATGAACCAAATTACCCGTACCTGCAGATGATACACAGACGCAAATCATGATGAAGCTGTTACCCTGCTTCATTGTTAGGTGGTGGTCGTTTCATTAAATGCCGCCTTCCTTCCAACAAACGTCTATGAATGTAACCAAAAAGTTTGGTTTTGCGTGCAACTATACTTTTCTCCCACGACGTAAAGAAACCCTATTGAAAAGTAAAGTGTAATTCCAGATAAGAGCGTTTTTAGTGTACTCATTGGTAATGTTTACAGTTTTAGTCTGTCGTAAGAGTAAGGGGAATACTGAGCCCCCAATGACCCGTGAATGAAGGTTGTTAAGCTGTGCCCCATCACTGGAAATACTTTGCAGAAAGACGGGAATTTTTTTTTTTCCAATGAGAATTTAAACGTTTTTTTTTCTCATTTGTCACTACCCAGTGGTGTGTGTATTCTAGTCTTAGAAGTTGTGACTTCAAGTTAATACGCACCTATTAAATACATGCGGGTTTTTTTTTGTTAATTTTTTATTTAGAAAGAACGGCAAGATATAAATACAAATTGAAACAATGCTGCAGACTTCATTTAAATGCCTTTTCCATTCGAAAGAAGCTGGGTGCAACACCAGAACAAACAGGCAGGAAGAACTAGATCAAATTGTCGTATCGAACATGCGGTATCGTTCATATAATCACCAAATTGATTTACTCTCCTGATATCGCAGATTGTTTTGTTATATTAAAGTAGCGTTGTCCAAGCTACTGAAGATCAACATTTGGTTCTTAAAAAGAATGTGTGTGTGTGTGTGTGTGTGAGAGAAAGGGCGCTTCGAGATTCGATTTGATTTCAAATTGGGAGAGAGGATTCGATTTGATTCGTTAGCTTGGTCTCCGATTCGATATTTTCGAATCTCCATTAAGTCCGGTAAACAACATCAGTGATGTTGTTTTGAAGAATACTTTCGTAAATAAACACTTCTTTTTTACTTAGATTATAATTCAATCTATGTACTGAGACCAATCTCTTGCGCAATAACACTTTTATCATACTTTAATACCATTGTTCCTCCTAATGATCAAATACTTAATACATTTTTTTTAGAAGGATTTATTTTGTCCTTTGTTCTCAAGAAGATTTAATTAATTTTATGCTTATTACTCTAAATAAACACTTTAAACAAAGAAACCATTTTCTGTTTAATTTGAAACTTAATTCATTATAAATACGCTGAGTTATGGACGATGCTAGCCCATGCTGGCACCCATTATTTCAAAAACACACACAAACACCTTACAGACAATACAAAACAACGCACTTCGTATCATTACAGGATGTACTCAACACCAATAGAACACTTGCACACACAAACAAAAACACTGAAAATTAGGGAACATTTAAACATGAGGGGTGCACAATTCATGGCAGCAGCGACAACTAACCCACAACACCATTGTCACTACATGTACAATCATGCACCAACACCTCGCACCATTAAGGTAACACCAAAAGAGACATTATAACCAAATACTCCATTCCATACCACGCCCCACAGACATCACACAGTACAGAAAACACACACACACACACACACCTCTAACCCACAAAGCACTGACACGACTCGGTCCGAATGCGGTCCTAGGTGCGAAGCCGCCACCCATTAACAGGTCAGAGACCAGCCTGAGCAGATCGGATCGAGTTAACTTAGTACGATTCCGATGTGGACATCACCCCAACTTATAGACATATAAACACAGACTAGACAACTCCACAGACACCTGTGCCAGGACACACCACAAACAATTGAACATATTATGACAGACTGTACCGCTCTAGCACAACATAGAACACAACACAATATCACTAGTGCGCTGAACCTCTGGTCCACTCCGGAGAGTGCGATCGGTTACCTGCGTGCCGCCGCGCCGGCTTGCTCGATCAGGGTGGGCTGATCGGCTAACCAACAACAACAACTGTTTATGCAATCAAATAACATAACGACAATATAAATTAATTATAAACTTGAAAGGGAACAATAATTAATGCATAATGTTAGGCATTAATTAATAATAAACAAATACGTACTTATGTACTTACATAAACTAAGGGGGAAGGTGGCAAAGGCGCTAAGGCCGAATGAAGGGAAACTTGAAGGTGGAATTTAGGTTTGAAGGGTTGTTGGAGAGTTATCTGAAGTTGAATCTGAATCTTCGAAGGCTGGGGCCTTCCACGTCAGTAGAATTAGCGTCTTCGAATGCTCGCGAGAACATCGGCGTAACCTCGAGAGTGTTTCCGCTTTATTATAGGGTAGGTCCTTAATTAATTAATCAACGGCGTAACCTCGAATTCGCGCATAGCGGGGTATACCTGTACATCCAATTTTCACCCCAAATACTTACCCCAATATTTACTCCCAATATTTACCCCCAACATTTTTTCTTATGCAGGAAGCAGGCCAAGGGCGAATGCCCCCCAAAACGCCCCCACCATAGAGGAAGAAGAGAGCCAAAATCAAGGTCCAAGGTTTTCAAGATGCCTGGACACTGCGTTTGAAAGACTGGAGGTCATTAACAGAGGGAAAGATGTATTGACGAAGGTTGTTCCCAGATTTGTCCGATTGAGTAGAAGAAAGATTGAGAATACCGATTAACTCTATAGAGTTAGAGAGTTTGGACAGAAAAGGGATGAGAATGTGTTGAAAGTCTGGTACTGCACGTTCTTCTTCATGGAGGAGGTATGCGGTTAGAGAGTTCAGAGGAGCAGTATCCGTTATAGTAGAGAGAGAGAGAGAGAGTTACAAGGAGTTACAAGGAAAAGAAGTACCTCAAAAGGCCTTGCGGCCCATACCGAAGAGGTACCAATGAAAACAAGGGGAAATTTTCTCCACACTTAAATAGTGTGCAGGATTTGGTGTAACCTTTTCTTGAAATGATCCACAGAGGAACTGTTCACAACTTCTGAAGGTAACCTGTTCCACGTGTCACAGATCTTATAGGTAAAGTAATTCCCACACACACTAGTCCTAAACCGTTTCAAATCCAACTTCCAGTTGGGTTATCATTTAAACTAAACATGCTTCTAAAATCGACATCTTTGAACCCGCGTCACGTAAGTGTGGATTGTAGCCCATATGCCTAACGGAAGGGATTAATTTTGTGACATTCTTCAGCCGGTTTTCAATCCACCTACCTACTTCCCCACCAATACCCAGCGCGCGCACTTTGGCCATTAGCCGGCGGTGAGGTACCTTATCAAAGGCTTTCTCATCAATTGCCCTACTCTTATCATACTCACTCAACATGACGTGGAAAAACTCAAGCAAGTTGGTGAGACATAACCTATGCCGTCTAAACCCATGTTGGAGTCCCCAAGTAGCTTGTAGGAATCGAAATGGTCAACAATCCTACCCGCTATTATCCCCTCTAATTATTTACCTACAGCTGAAGTGAAATGGTGTTATTTATAGAGGTTCCAAAGCCTCTCTTCCCACGCATGAGGTAGCAGTAGGGTCCTAATCGTAAGAGTAGAGAAAAAGACTTAATACTAAAAGTTCTTTTTTTTTTTTAGCAGTCAGAGGAGAACATCCTTAACCTAAGCTAAAAGGACAGAGTAGGGATGGGAAGGGGTCCTAGTAACCCACGGGACAGGTTTGTCCAACAGACTTCACCCGCCCTCCCGAAAGAGAGAGAACCAAAAGGAATTGGCAGCCAATTTCTCTAGAATCCCACGACTCGGGACCGGAGGGCTGTCACACCCCAAGTATAAAGTTTACAACACCCAGAAGGAACGTGCATAACCTTTATACCCCCTGCGGAGAGAGAGAGAGAGAGAGAGAGAGAGAGAGAGAGAGAGTTACAAGGAGTTACAAGGAAAAGAAGTACCTCAAAAGGCCTTGCGGCCCATACCGAGGAGGTACCAATGGCAACGGGTGCCAGGGAAAATTTTGTACACACTCAAATAGTGTGCAAGATTTGGTCTAACCTTTTCTTGAACTGATCCACAGAGGAACTGTTCACAACTTCCGAAGGTAACCTGTTCCATGTGTCACAGATCTTATACGTAAAGTAATTCCCACACACACTAGTCCTAAACCGTTTCAAATCCAACTTCCAACCATTGTTGCGAGTTGGGTTATCATTTAAACTAAACATACTTCTAAAATCGACATCGTTGAACCCGCGTAAGAGCTTGAAAACCTCGATCAGTTGACCGCGCAGCCTCCGAGTTTCAAGCGAAAACAAGTTCAGGGCGCGTAACCGTCGATTGTAGCCCATATGCCTAACGGAAGGGATTAACTTTGTGGCCCTCGCCTGCACTCGCTCCAGCCTCTCAATATCTTTCCTGAGGGTGGGCGACCAGAACTGCACAGCATACTCCAGGTGCGGCCGAACAAGGGAATTGTACAGTGAGAGCACAATCTCCTTGTTCCGAAACTGAAATTGCCTCCTGATATAACCCAATAGTTTCTGGGCTTTCTTTTCCACCTCTACACACTGTTTCGTAAACTTAAGGTCGCTGCTAATTAGCACACCCAAGTCCTTTTCTAAATCAGTCACCTCGATATTACTACCCAACATCGAGTAGTCCGACTTGGGATTGGCGTAGCCAATGTGCATCACTTTGCATTTACCCAAGTTAAACGGCATTTGCCATTTTTCGGACCACTCTCCTATCCTACCTAGGTCCGCACGCAGTTCCTCGATCGCTTCGGGCGTCCCAACATTGGCCCCAAGCTTGGTGTCATCAGCGAATTTGGCGATCCGACTGACGATGCCACCGTCGATATCATTTATGTAAATGATAAACAACAGTGGCCCCAAAACGGAACCCTGAGGAACCCCACTAGTGACCGAGGCCCAACCCGAACTAGCCCTTTAATTACCACCCTCTGCCGCCTATTCCTCAGCCAGTTTTCAATCCACCTACCTATTTCCCCACCGATACCC
Source organism: Bathynomus jamesi (assembly GCA_023014485.1). NCBI lineage: Eukaryota > Metazoa > Arthropoda > Malacostraca > Isopoda > Cirolanidae > Bathynomus > Bathynomus jamesi. The sequence goes on from JAJOZX010001601.1 coordinate 720,403, forward strand.
AGCGCGCGCACTTTCGCCATTAGCCGGCGGTGAGGTACCTTATCAAAGGCTTTCTGAAAGTCGAGATAAAGTATATCAATCGCCCTACTCTTATCGTACTCACTCAACATGACGTGGAAAAACTCGAGCAAGTTGGTGAGACACGACCTATGCCGTCTAAACCCATGTTGGGAGTCCCCAAGCAGCTTGTAGGAATCCAAATGGTCAACGATCCTATCAGCTATTATCCCTTCTAATAATTTACCTACAACTGAAGTGAGACTAATGGGACGATAGTTCCCTGGACTTTCGTGATCCCCTTTCTTAAAGATAGGGGTCACGTTGGCTTCCCTCCAGTCACCAGGCACCTGGCCCATCTCCAACGATTTGTTGAAGACTGTAGCCAGGTGGGGAGCCACCTGGTCGCGCACTTCTCGCAACACTCTGGGGAGAAACTGGTCTGGCCCAGGAGCCTTAAACGCGCTCAGTTTGTCTATTCTATCGGCAACGACTGTCGCGGTACATCTAACACTATCCAGGCCAGCACCTTCGTGCCTCACGCCTGGCTCGGGGATGACGCGGGTATCCTCCCTGGTGAACACTCCCGCAAAGTACTCATTAAGCACATTAGCGATGTCCGCGTCGGAGGTCCGCAGAACGCCGCTTCCGTCCTTTAACGGACCTATCATGCTTCTAATGGGCTTTCTACTATTAACATAACTGAAGAACTCCTTAGGGTTCCCCTTGCAGAGGCTTGCCACCCGTAGTTCTTCGTTACGTTTCGCTAGCCTAACCTTCGCCTTCACTTCCCTACACAGGCGGACATACGCTTCAGTGTTCTCGTGGGAACGATTGGCCTTCGCCCTCCTATACGCTACTTTCCTATTTCGGATAGCCGAAGCGATGTCACGATTGAACCACTTAGGCTGCGTTGAAGCAGGGGTGACCGGTTTTGAGGGTATGGCAGCAGACTGCAGCACCATAAACTCGTCCCGGAATGCACTCCACACTCCCTCAACATCGCCGCCAACCTCTAACCCCATCTCTCCTACGCTATCCCTGAGGCTAACAAAGTTCGCCCGCCGGAGATCGAGCTTACTGCCTCTCGAGTTACTACGCTTCACCCGAGGGACGCACACACGGAACCTAATAAGACCGTGATCACTCCCGCCCAATGATTCGTCAACGGTGAGGCCAGTGACGAGGTTGTCTTCGGTCGTGAATACTAAGTCTAGAACGCTTTCGCCTCGTGTAGGCTCGTTGACCCACTGAGTGAGGAAGTTCTCATCAGCAAAGTCAACTAGCCTCCTCCCTTCAGCATCGGCAGTCCTGTTTTCCCACTTTATGCCGCGACAGTTGAAGTCTCCTAAAACTACACACACCCTATCCCCTAGCAGGCTACTGAGTTCGGTGTACAGGGCTGTATCCTCCTCGAGGAGGAGATGCGGAGGTCTGTACACCAAGATTAACCTATAGTTCGTCCCTCCCACGTTCAGATCGACGCCAAGCAGCTCCCGTTCCGACCGGAACTGGCAGTCAACCGGACTCAACGTGTCTCTGACGTATATTAGTACCCCACCCCCCTCCCCACGGGTGCGGTCTTTGCGAAACATTCTATACCCGGGAATTTCGAACTCCCCAACGTAGTCCCTACGATCAGTATGAATCCAGGACTCGGTGATAGCAACGATATCCTGGTATTCTGATGCTAAGAGCGCCCGTAGCTCGCCAAACTTGTTCCTGATCGACCTAGCATTAAAAAGCATTGCACGGAGGGAGCCTCCCCTATTCTGACCGCCCCCTAGCACGACCCGTTTCCCGAACAGCCAGGGCTGTCGGGAGTTGAAGAGCCCCTCACTAACAGGGGACAATCTCCGCAGGAGCCTGAGCCCCCTCCAACGTGAAGGAGAGTCACTACCTGCTGTTGGAGGGGGACTAACTACTGGGGGAGGGGGACTAACTACTGGGGGAGGGGACTACTGCTGGGGGAGGGGGACTACCTGCTGTTGGAGGGGGACTACCTGCTGTTGGAGGGACTACCTGCTGGGGAGGGGGACTAACTGCTGGGGGAGGGGACTAACTGCTGGGGGAGGGGGACTAACTGCTGGGGGAGGGGGACTAACTGCTGGGGGAGGGGACTAACTGCTGGGGGAGTAGGTTTAACTGTTTGGGGAGCAGGATCAATTGCTGGTTTGGGGGGTCCTAGTTTAAAAAGATTATACAAATTAATGTTCAGCAAATCACCATACTTCTTTTTCCCCTTCTGGTTAAAATGTATCCCGTCCGAACCAAAGTATTCCCCATTTCCGTAGAATGTAGGCCAAAAATCAACAAACTTTAGGCCTTTCATCACACATGCGTTTAACTCTTTTATTTATGCTAATGGCTTTACTTAGAGTATAGTCACTAGCACGCATTCGAGGGAGAATTCCTACGACCATACCCATGTCTGTCCTATCCCTAACCTTGTCAGTTAGGTTCTTAAATTCTTTTATAATGGGCTCTGTCTGCCCTCCTGTCCCTCCCAGAAAAATGTCATTGCCACCAACATGGACAATGATAGGGCAACTCTTATTCTTGATATTAATTTTGCCTAATTCCCTATTAATTATCTGGCTTGTGGCACCCGGAAAACATCGGAGCTTTCTCTTGGTCGCCCGTCTTGCTCCGAAAAAGTCCCCTTGATTCCTTACCATAGAATCCCCAATTAAAAAGGATTCATCCTCCTCATCAGCAAGTAAGTGAAACTTATTTTTGATGGTAATGGGTTCCAAATCCTTATGTTTTGGTTTTGGTTTGGAGGGTCTTTTATTTTTACCAATTTGAATTCTTGTTCCTCCGTTCTATTTTCCGGAATAGTCACCGTGTTTTCCAAGCGTGCCACGCTTTGTTCTAGATGCTTAATCTTACAGTTTAAATCTGCTGGTGTGTTTTTAGTTTGATCTTGTCCACTGGGTTGGATTTCCAGTGCGACGACCCTAGCTTCAAGCTTTTTTACTAATTCCTTTAGCTCTTTAACTTCCTTTTCGTGGTTGTCTCTAAGTTTACAAAACAAACATACACTAAGGGATGTGATATCGCTGATACTACCTTCAGGGAAGTCAACGCACCAATGATTAACTTTACATTTAAAGCATTCTGCTTTCAATTTAGTTGGCCCTGCCATATTTTCTCTCTTTTTTTTTCTGAATACTCTGAATAAGATAAAGCGTTCTAGCAATGAAAACTATCAAAAACGTTCTGACCAGTATATAAAAAGGGGGGGGGGGTGAATTCATCCCGCGCGTAGACGCATCCACCTACTTGCAAATGACGTTCATCCCTTCCAGAAGACTACACCTCTGGCTGCTGCCGCACCGACCAAAGGTCTCCCCAGGGCCGGACAATCCCAAACGTGTCGCAGCTACCAACTGACAAACACTCGCGACGCAGGCATCACGGATTTTCCGCCAGGAGCGACAGCGAGATGCAGCCCCTTACTAAGTCTTACTAGTCACTCACAAGCGGCCAGACTCTTAGAATCCAGTGTTCAAGGGATATCCCACCAGACCCAGAGTCTACGCCCGAGACTTTACGCTGGCCTGGCAGCCAGCTGGGCAGTAAAGCTCTCTCACCTCAGAGCAGTACAGCCAAGCACCATCAATTGGTCACCAAAGAACGGTCGCAGGGGGCTGGTCAGGCCATTACGCGTTAGGAATGGGCTTAACGGGGCACTAGCCACACTCCATTCATCGCGCCCCTACGCCTGGGACCCCTCCATCCCAGTCTCTCACAACCTACGAGCGTTAAATGGTGTTATTTATAGAGGTTCCAAAGCCTCTCTTCCCACGCATGAGGTAGCAGTAGGGTCCTAATAGTAAAGAAGAGAAAAATACTTTATACTAAAAGAAAAGTTTTTTTTTTTTTTTTTTTTTCAGTCAGAGGAGAACATCCTTAATGTAAGCTAAAAGGACAGAGTAGGGATGGGATGGGGTCCTAGTAACCCACGGGACAGGATTGTACAACATACTTTACCCGCCCTCCCGAAAGAGAGAGAGAACCTAAAGGAACTGGCAGCCAATTTCTCTAGAATCCCACGACTCGGGACCGGAGGGCTGTCACACCCCAAGTATAAAGTTTACAACATCCAGAAGAAATGTCATAACCTTTATACCCCCTGCAGAGAGAGAGAGAGAGAGAGAGAGAGAGAGAGAGAGAGAGAGAGAGAGAGAGAGAGAGAGAGAGAGAGAGAGAGAGAGATTAAAAGCAGTTAGTAAAATGCGGAGAATTGATGAGACGAAAAGCCTTTGATTACATCTGGTTAAGTAGAGCTGTGTGTGTTGAGCCACCCTACACATGAGAAGCGTACTCCATACAGGGGCGGACAAGACCCCTGTCTTTACAGCCACACCTACACTTTTCCTCCTAAGTATATATATTGTAATGTGAGTATATGGTTGTAAATTGTGACTTGGTCCGCAATTGATATGGACCGTGACTTATTTTTGGTTGGCAAGGTACTGGTATTGATGGATACCGTAATGAAATTGACTGGATTCTTTGGATCTGATATATTTGCATGTCGGTTATAAATAGATATAGAGTGTAACATATTTGTGGGTAGTAGTCTATTATGACTTTATCCTTTGGATCCAGAGATTCTATCTTTAGTTTTAAATTGAAAATTAATTAGTTTTAAATTGATAATTATTTAGTTTTGTAAAAATTGGTTGTTGCCAATGTACAGTCAGTTTTTACATAGTGGAGCCACCTCGATGGACCGAAGTGGCCCCTAGTGTGCCCACTATAAAAATTTCATTTGTTCTTATGTTCTTTGTGGTTCGGAACCCACGTAAAATTGTAGGTCCCCTCCGCCACCACGGAGGACATGCACAATACACAATTACGAACACAGTTAGGCAGACCAGCCATGAGTGGATCCTAGGGTCTTTGTTGGTCTGAAACATTATAACATTATTATAATTGAGTGGATGAAGAAACCGCGGAGGCGGTACAGCACACCTAACCTCTTAGAAGCTGTTTTAGAGAGGGAGTACTGTACATGTGACCTTTCCAAGAAAGACCACGAGAAAAGGAAGAGGAAAGATTGAGCTGTGTATTGTTGAAAATAAGGGGATAATCGTTTGGAAGATTGTGACGATTAGACAGATGAAGGAACTGAGTTTTTGAGACATTGAAAGCCACAAAGTTTTCTCTGCCCCAATCAGAGATAGTACAAAGATCAGAGGCCAGGTACACGGCCATTATTGTAATGGGGGGATACGCGGCCACAGTGACGTGCACAGACTTTCAGAAGGGCAGGGGCTCAGTTGAAAAAAGGGCACTCCCCTAACATTTTTAAAAATGAAATCCGCAATGCCATATAGGCTATATATATGTATACACACAGAAAGAAAAATTTTAAAATTGTATGTGGTAAATATTCTTAAATTCCATTAAATTCAATGCATTATTTTTGTATATAAAGCTGATTAAAGAAAATAAATGAAAATTTGTTGTAAAAAGGCATGTTTTTATTGCAAGATTTTCAAAAGATATGAATATTGAAATATTGGAGTGTATTTACAATTATTATTCAATTTTACTTATATTGACTTTTAGCTTGCTCATCATATAAATTACAGTATTCTGCTGTATATACACATTTACTTTTAATTCTTCCATACATTTATGATCATCCAGATCCTGTCCCTTATCTTTAGCGAGGAACCATTTCGACAAGGTTGTATTGCCACATGCTAAAGCTTGGAGTTCCTTATCTTTCCGTTTCTTAAGCCTTTCCTTGCGTGGCATATTTAGTTCTGAAAGTAAAAAAAAAATTGCTTCAAAAATATATTTCCCTTCACTTTTATTATCTTAGGCCTAATCTAATCTAATCTAGGCAGTAGACCTAATTAAGCTCTTGTTAACCAAATTCACAATATTTAATAGCATGCAATTTCTAAATAGTTACTTTACTTATAACTTTTATAAGTATCAATCAGCAGGATAAAGGGCAGAAGGATCTACCGTAATTGTCGTCCTTGCGGAAAAATTGCATCGTTTTATAATAAATAATCTAGGTATTTTTATTCACTTTTAATGAAAATTGTATTGTTTTTAAAAATAAATTTCATATTAAAAATGAAAAGGTTATGATATGTTGTTTAATAAATCATTTATTAATTTAATGAAATTCATGCCAGTACTAAAACCCAAAATCCATCGTTTGACACACTGGTGTACTGATGAGCCTAGCCTAGTAGGCCTAAGACTAAGTAGGGGACGTGGACGTTTTTACCAACTTTACGAGTAATGTCATACAATATTTTTTGGAGTAATGTCACACTGCTTTGGATTCCAACTTACCATAATTATCAGTGAGAAATCACTAGTTAGCTTAGGTTAACGTAAAATAAACAAACAGTAAACAATACACCCACATACCCGAGAGACGCAATCAACAGTGAACAGCTGCAGTCAGTGTTACCACTGGGGACGCCCTCCCTGATTGACAAAATAATAGTAACGGTATGTTAAGTTTATTATTCTAATAAAAAATCATAGATCAAAGTAATTCCAGTTTTGAAAATCTGTTGAAGTAGCAGTAACTAAATAAAAATATAACTAATTAATTCAAATTTATGTCGAATCAATATATTTATGAATTTTGACTAAAAGGGCACTTTTGATATGAAGAAGAAAAAGGGCAGGGGCTCAAGCACCCCAAGCCCCCCCCCCCTTGTGCACGTGCCTGCGCGGCCATACGGCGCATCCCCACCTTAAAATTTCAGGCATATCGTACAGCTAAGAGTAGAACCCTGGCCATACGCAGGTATGCAGAGTGTGAAAGAGCCTTCAGCCTCATGAATGAGCTGTCTCAAGCGAATCATGGAGTCACTGTTGAGAGGGAAGGGTGAAGGGTGGACTCATCAGCATAGGGGTAGATAGGAGGATAGGACAGGAAGTGCGACTTGGCCTTATTTTTGTATTAAGTTCAATGTATACGTAAGATTGTACTTGTATGTTAGGTTAAGTGGCTATGGATTGTGAATGATCCGCAATAAATATGTTTTGTTTGTTTGTTTTGTTAAAAGATCATTAATAAATAAAAGAAAGAGAGTGGGTAATAGGACATAGCCTTGAGGAACACCACTATTAGTAACTTTTGAAGAAGAGCAGTGGCCATCTACAACCGCAGTTATAGATCGGTCAGAAAGGAAATCAGAGATGAAGGCACAGATAGAAGAATAGAAAACGAAGGAGGGCAGTTTGGAAATTAAGGGTTTGTGCCAAATTCTATTAAAAGCTCTTGATATATCTAGCGGAATAGCAAAGGTTTCACCGAAATCCCGAAAGGAGGATGACCAAGAGTCAGAAATATATGCAAGAAGATCGCCACTAGAGCATCCCTTGCGGAACTCATACTGTCCATCTGAAAGAAGATCGTGAAAAGTGAGGTGTTTAAGAACCTTCCTATTAAGGATAGATTAAAAAACCTTAGGAAGGCAAGAAATCAAAGTAATTGGGCGATAGTTGGAGTTGAGATAGTTTACTCTTCTTTGGGACAAGCTGAATGAAAGCGAACTTCCAGCAGTGTGCAGTGTGTCTGCACAGAAAACAGATTTTGAGAACAACTAGAGGGACCCCATCAGGACTGTACGCCTTCCTAGAGCTTAGCCGAGATAAGGCAGAAAAAACATTTTTGAAAGAGATTCTAATTTCAACCATAACCCATTAACGCCGTACCTCTATGTATAGTAAGAGTTTTTTAAACTCCTCCCAGTAAGAACATGTTTGGTTTCGTTTTAATTCGAACAGATTTATAGAACGATATGTGCGTCTGCAACATTTTTGAACGCGTTTGACCTTGTTATTTTCTCCCCTTTGATGAAATGAAATTATGAGTCAGTGTATTCTGCGCAGTGCTGCAGTGATGATGTCGCGCTGAATTCGTTTTTAAAAATTCCGGCGTTAATGGGATAATTAAGGCAGAGGGAGGAGAGCATGGATGAACAGCATCGGAATCGTCCAGGGTTGAATTGGAGAAGAAAGTTTGAGCAAAGAGTTCAGCTTTATCAGGAGAAGAGACGCCAACTGAGCCTTCGGAATGGAAAAGAGGAAGGAAAGAAGAAGTATAGTTGTTGGAGAGGTTCTTGGGTAAGTGCCAGAAAGAGCGAGAAGAATTAGAATTGATAGATTTTTCCCATTTTTGTCTGATGAAGGAATTTTTGGCGAGTCGAAGAACAGATTTTGTAGGATTTCGGGCAGAAATATAAGCTGACTGAGAGTCAGGAGTTGGATGGCGACAGTACTTTCTGAAAGCCTCCTCTCTGTCGCGAATAGCATTAGAACAAACAAAGTTAAACCAAGATTATTTTTTAATCAGTAGTAGGAATTTCATGTGCTCAGCACACTCGGAAGGGCCCCGGCCACGGAAGTAGTAATCATTCCATGGGAAATCACAGAAGTACTACCTAAGGGCCTCCCAATTAGCGGCACCAAAGTGCCAAAGGCGCCTCCTCTTGAGAAGATCGAAAAGCCGAACTGGAGTGATAATACAGGAAACGGATATAAATTGTGGTCGGAGTAGCCCAACTGAGTTAAAAGCTTGACAGCTTGAAAGCTTGACTTTTGGAATGAAATTGAGTATAAAGAAAGTAGGAGGGTACAGAAAAGGGTTGCTGTCAGTCGTCTAAGACACCTGAGTTTCAGCGAGGAAGAGAATGTGAGGTTTAGAGGACGAGAGGTAGAGTTCAACAGATTTGAAAATTTGAGGAAAGGCCACGAATGTTGCAGAAGTTTATGAAAAGTGAATCAGGCAGAGGCCCGGAACATCTCGAATGGGGAGTAGCAGAACCAGCCCCATTGCCTGGGTCTGCGTTCTCGGTATTGGCAGCGGAGAAGGCCAGAAGTGGGGATGGTCCCCTCCCCAGGGGACTCCGAGGCTCTTGAGGTCGATGCCCTGATCGGGGAGGTCGTGAGATCGAGTCCAGGCGAAAACTTTGTAATTTCTGACCAACCGTGGTGGATCGTGGTGGTGGATTCCACGTTAATCTGAATGAACAATTCGGGCGGAAACAAAACCAAGGTTACCGATATTTATATCATATTATATACAGAGACATGTAAGAAGTAAATAGACAGCCCAGATTTTGCTGTAACAATTTTATTTGAAAATTAGAGTACCAATAAATTTTAATTTTTGAACAATTAAGGTTTAGCTATTAATACTTTGTTGACATTCCTTTAGCTGCTTTAAGAACAGCAACTCGCCTAGGCATAGTATTAATGAGTTCTGAAATTGTAGCTTGAGGTATTTCTAACCATGTTTGGCGTAAAAGATTCAACAATTCTGATCGTGTTGCTGGTTTTTTGGGCTTTTTACGTAAAGTCTTGTCTAGTATTGCCCACACGTGTTCTATGGGGTTCATGTCAGGGGACTGACTCGGCCAAGGAAGTCGTTTGATACCATTTCGCTCCTCCCATTCTTTCGTCTTTTTTGCAGTGTGGCATGGGGCTCCATCTTCCATGAACAGGCAGCTGTCTTTTTCAATTTGACCACTTCAGAATATTGGCATAAGTCCTCCTTCAAGGATAGAAATGTAGGAAACGAATATTAGTCATAATAATGGCAAAAAAATTTGGATGCATACATTTTACCATAAAATTAAGGGTGTCTATTTACTTCTTGCATGTCTCTGTGTATGTGTATATATATATATATATATATATATATATATATATATATATATATATATATATATCTGTTGTCATTATTCTCTCGAGTAATGACCACAGATAAAGTCGCGCTTCCTGAATGTTTAATGAGGTAAATATTTTAAACTAAATAACTTATACAAATTCAGTGTTGCTGTCAATATGTTCAAAGTTATCAACAAAAATCGGCATACATCACCCATTCAAAGAGCAATCCCCCCCCCCCCCCCCCCAACTATTTTAAAATATGCTAATTTTATTCAGCACCTTCAATTTCGTAATCTATTCTTTTTCTACATTTTTTTTATTAAACATCACTTATTTTCTAATAAATATACAACGAATCATTTAATTTACAATTCTTTAATTTTGTAAACTTTTTGTAATGTAAAATTTCAATAAAATAAATAGTTCAGTTAAACAATTTATTCATGTCATTGTAAATTGTAAAATTACTGTATTTATTTTATCAATAAAGGTTATTCACTATTCAATATTTACTATTATTATTATTATTATTATTATTATTATTTGGTATCACTATAACTATATAGTACTTATCACTTTCACTGTTTTATGTAATATTTTCTATTAAATATACAATAAATTATTTAATTTAAAATTGTGTAACATTTTGTAAACTTTATATTGTATTATTATTATTATTATTATTATCGGTAACTCAATAGTCGGCTACGTTTAATTATCCCAAAGAAATTAGTGAAGTAAATATATAACACTGAAATTTTGAAGCTATTTTAAAAGAATGGTATTGAGTTACGAAGCATGAAAATAATTAGCTATTACCTGAATTACTTCTATTAGAGTTTCTTTAATAAAGCTACTAAAATATACGACATGGAGGCTAAAATTATTAAAAAAGTTTAGTTCTTAAAATTTGTTTATATTGTGAGGTGGCCTATGTATGTGTGTGTGTGTGTAAGCTCACAAATATCGAGACTCGTACCTTAAATGACCAGTATTAGTTACTTTTCCTATTTTGAATACAAATAACAATGACTGAAACTTTAATAATCCCTCGTGTACAATTGACTTAAAAAAACAACTTTATATATTTATTTTTCACTCTTGAAATGAAAGTGTAAAGCTATTTTTGAAACAGACTGTACAAAAATTAATGGCAACATTCCTCTGAGCACGGTAAAATGCAGCTTATTATGTATTTTTCTAAGTAAATAACTACATAAAAAAAAATTAAGGTATGTAAATATTGTGAGAGTGTCGAACCTACTTCTTTACCACCATGCACACCTGTGCTCATTATTTTGCACCTGTGAAAAAGTATATGCAGAGTGCATTGAAGTATTTACTGCAGTTTCACGAAAAATTCCAAAGCACTTACAATAACAGTATAAGCGATTATACTATTATCCTATTTTTCACTAATAGTATCGAGGTATTTTAACTCTGAAATAGGAATGTGTCCTCATCAACATTCAGTGATGAACGAATAACATGATAACATGCTTTGAAAGTGCAGATAACGGAATTATTGATTTTTACTCACGTTCTCTCGATATATCAATATAGAACGTGGGATTTAATAAGTTGTGTATGATTATTTAGAAACTCTTGTGACAAGGTGGCAAAAATACAGGTATCGTAATCATGTTTTCTTATTACATAAGATCTTAAAAGGATATATAAATGTTCATTCCTTATCCATACTAATACAAAGTTAATCGTAAGTGTTCTGTGCGTACTTTTAAGTGTTAATTAACTGACCTATTAATTTTATTGAATTTGTAATCCTCGATCGAAGGTGAAGACGAGTTATTTAAGTGAGGATGGAACGTATTTCTTCATTCTGATTAATACTTTCTTATCCTCAATGATCCTTCTTAATTGAAGCGGGGTTAGGTGCATCAAAGTGCATTAAGAGGCAATTTAACTATTAACGAGAATATGGGTTGTCCTAAACCAGTCTGAGAAATAGGGTTCGGAGGTGCAGTGACGAACCCGTACTGCACGTACTGTATTTGGTTCCGCTTAGTTTTCATTTTCAAGGGGACTTGTTTTTACTGGCTGGTCAAACGGACTTTAAGCGGATGTCAGACATACTTCAAACGGACGTCAAACTGATCACCCAACCAACCGACTAATGATTTCAGCCAAAGGTACTTGAATTACCCGGCCCTGCTGTTCGATCCTTTAAGATGCACGTCTTTTGGAATTAAATCCTTGGTGGAAAGATGCAGTGGACGTGGTTGTTTAACCTCCTTTGCAACATCTGAAGTCATATGATGGACGGGGGCCTACAGCTTTACGTGGGAACCGAACCGCCACATAATTTGGACACAAAGGATGGTCCCCCATCCAATTACTCTTCATACCCAATGTCGCTTAACTTTGTTGATCGACCTGAAGCGGTGTTACGACATTGGCAATAAACCACAACGTAGCCCAAGGTGCAGTAGAACTAGGGACATTTTCTCGGAGTAAAAAACCTATCAAAATACCAAAATATGTACCGAAACGTAATTTAACCAAACTTAACCTATGTCAACCTAAATCAGGTATTTCGCAAACCTATATTATTCCAAACTATTCTAACTGATGAAGTTGGGTTAAATTAAACTTCGATAAGTTGGCTTTCCGTCGATTTTTCATTCTGATGATATGGTATTTTTCAGAATGTCATATACGGCTGACAGCTTTCGAATAAAACTTTGATGACATCCATCTAGTTTCAACTACTCGCTCAATGTCCGTAACTATTTCAAATTCATAAATAAAAGTTTGAAAAAGTATTTTGATGGCTTCAAACTTTAAAATTAGATTTAGAATACAAAGTTCGGTATATTTTCCTTGAAAAAATATTGAGATTTATAATTACACTGGTCAACAAAGATTTTTCATCAGAGTAACATTTGTGGTGGCTGGATGGCACTTTTCACGCTGATTCCAAAACTGCATTCAGATCTTTTCTAGCACGTATAGTTTTCAAGATGAAGGCATATATATAACTACACAGATTTAACCATTTTAAATAGGCAAAATACTAATATTTCAACATTTGATTGTGTTTATTTTATTGTGTTTTTTTAGTTTATTCATCTTATTTATTTCAATTATCTTAATTATACATCTTATGTATTTCAGGTGTGAGCTTTTACGTCTAGCAGCATTGTGATTCAGACAACAACGCCGTGCTTTGTGTGTCAAAAGATCAGTCCAGTCCAAGAACTTGTTGTGTCAAGTTGGTGTACATTTTTTTTGAATTTATAGTTTGCTCAGGTCAGTCAACATGCTTCGACAATGTAAGAATGACCCCGACAAGTTCTGTTTCGTATGCGGCCAGTTCACAACTAAAACACAGCGACGAAGTATTACAACCGACATTAAGAAAATATACAAGCTATACTTTGGTTGCCATCTAGGTGACCAAGATAAACCATGGGCGCCACATCAAATCTGTTCTGGCTGTTCAAATGGATTACGTGATTGGCTTAACAAAAAGAAAGCTTCAATGCCATTTGCCATACCGATGATATGGAGGGAGCCGAGAGATCATCATGAAGACTGTTATTTTTGTAGTGTGAACTTAATGGGGTTTTCTGCCAAGAACAAACACCAGATTGTATATCCAAACTTGGATTCAGCACGTAGACCAGTAAAACATGATGAAACATTGCCCATTCCAATTCCCCCAAGTGATAGGCTAGATTCTATCATAGATGACATGGAAAGTGATGAAGGTGCAACTGGCGTTTCCGGACCATCTACAGAACCAGAGTACACTTTTGAAGGTAGACATTTAGAGCCTAAAAAGTTAACCCAAGGACAGTTGAATGATCTTGTTAGAGACTTATCGCTGTCTAAAGAGAAATCAGAGCTTCTCGCCTCAAGACTAAAGGAGAACAATTTACTTGAGAACAATGTTCGTATTAGTTACTACCGAAAGCGGAATTTTGAATTAACAGCATTCTTTTCAGTAGACGGTCCTCTCTGTTATTGCCATGACATCAATGGACTATTTACAGCCATATCTCAGACGTATGTGGCATCTGAGTGGCGCCTCTTTATTGGTTCGTCGCAGAGAAGCCTGAAAGCAGTTCTTTTGCATATGGTAATATAATGCCATCCATCCCCATTGCTCATTCCGTCCATCTAAAAGAGACATATGACAATATGGATATACTACTTAAGGCAATCAAATACGACAGTCATCAATGGAATGTTTGTGGAGATCTAAAAGTTATAGGAATGCTTATGGGTATGCAGTCAGGATTCACAAAATTTTGTTGTTTCCTTTGCCTGTGGGACAGTCGCGCCACTATAGAACATTACACCAAAAGTGACTGGCCACTTAGGTATACATATGTCCCAGGGATAAGCAATGTCCAGTCTGTCCCTTTAGTGGATCCCCAAAAGAACTATCTGCCACCTCTTCACATTAAACTTGGTTTAATGAATAATTTTGTTAAAGCAATGGGTAAAGTCAATTCTGAAGGGTTCCAATACCTTTCAAGGAAATTTCCGAAGGTTACTGCAGCAAAATTGAAGGAAGGAATTTTTGTTGGGCCACAAATAAGGGAGGTTTTGAATGACACTGAATTTGAAAAAGTCCTAAGTCCGCTGGAATTGAAGGCTTGGCTGGCGTTCAAATGGATATGTGAAAACTTTCTTGGAAGCAACAAGTCACCTGCGTATAAGGATGGAGTCAAGAACCTCCTTGATGCCTTCAAAGAAATGGAGTGTCGAATGTCGTTAAAAATTCACTTCCTGCATTCCCACTTAGATTTCTTTCCTGAAAACCTTGGTGCAGTGAGTGACGAGCAAGGAGAGCGCTTCCATCAAGATATTCAGATGATGGAGAAGCGCTACCAAGGATATTGGAATGAAAGCATGATGGTGGACCATTGTTGGATGCTGTATCGTGACAATCCAGGCCAAATTTACAAAAGGAAATCACACTCACAGCGCTTTTAATAAAATAATGTATATATTCTTTATTTATAAGTACATTGAATAAGGTATATGATGTATTTGCTGTTTAGCATTCCTAAGTGTGATCTATACATCCATAAATTTTCTTATAGCAATATCAAAAACTTAAAAATATAAAAACTAGTGTATCTATATAACTATACGTGCTAGAAAACAAATAAAACCAGATTCGGAATCAGCGCGAAGAGTGCATTAAGAAAAGTGTGATCATGTTTGTGATGAGAAAAAAAAGTTTCATTTTGTTGGCCAGTGTTATTAAACATTATAAGGAAATTTGTACAATTGCGAGTAATTTGTAAAATGAAGGCTGAAAATAGTCTTTGAACTAATGACGTATGATCAGTTGGACATTTTGTCGACAAGCATGTTGTGGGTTAGATTAAGTTAGGTTAGTAAGGGTTAAGTTTGGGTTTGGTTAGTGTAGGTTGAGTTATGCTAGGTTAGGTTAAATTAGATGTTAGAGTGTCGATTGTTTGGTCTTGTTGACAAAGTGAGTATAGGTCCATAATCTTGGGTCCGATGAGAGTGGTCAAGAAAATTTCAGTTCGAGAACTTATAAAATGGATCATATCTTGTTAAAATCCTCTTTTCCTTCAGTCACTATTTGTTAATTTTTTGATAAACGCGCCCTACCTATTTTGGTTACGGTGTATATATATATATATATTTTCTGCTTTTTACCTTCTATCATACCTTCATTCCTTGATGAGCTGTATTACTAAATACACGAAAGACATTGGAATCGCTTTTGATTTTCCCTTCTGGGTGTTTATTTGTGAAATTCACGCCACACACACACACAGAGAGAGAGAGAGAGAGAGGAGAGAGAGAGAGAGAGAGAGAGATATTTGTAAACCTCGCGTCATGGAATAATTTTTTCTTTGGTAGCATCACAGATCACAGATTATCTAATGAGCACAGAAATCACTTCCTAAAACTTAATTTCCTTAGCAACCAATCGTTGCTAAGAACTTTTCTAAAGAATATTTATGGTATTTGCAGTGAATTTCGTGGATCTTTTCCGTTTGGCGCTAGCAGCGAATTTTAATGAAAATCGGTATACTAATGTAGTTTTGGTCACTGATTTCAAAAATAACTTTCTTTTTTTGGAGAAATGAAAAATAAACATGTTAGAGCACTTTAAATAATTAATGTGTTTTTAACGAAAATATCATGACATAACCTAACCAATCGTCAAGGGCGTACAGTTGACCTAACCTGGCATTCAATTGACCTAACCGGGCATTCAATTGACCTAACTGGGCATTAATTCTTGATTTTTTCCCACTACTTTTACAGATCTGCCGGGGTCCTTCAAAAAAGTATAGTTGCACTTTTTACCGTTTGACCGACGCTTTTGGCAATGAAAGAACTGAGTATTTTTATCAAAGGAACGCACTTTCCCACACTTAGAGCACTTTTTCATAAACAGCAGCAGTTTGTGACTCTGGCTAAATTTAACACAATCCTCTGTAACTAGTTTAAGCTAGTTAAAACACATATTAATTATTTAAAATGCTCTAACATGTTTGTTTTTCATTTCTCCAACAAAAAGAAAGTTATTTTTGAAATCAGTGACCAAAACTACATTAGTATACTGAGTTTCATTAAAATTCGCTGCTAGCTACCAAACGGAAAAGACCCAATTTGGTCATTATTAAAAGCATTGTATAATGTACACTCATGTACAGGTATCAAAAATTTACTCTCTGCATGAATTAAAGAGGAATGATTTCAGAGATATGTCCCCATAACAACGTTTGGTTGCTAGGCAGAATTTAACTCTACTAAGTTGCCTATCTGACTATTGTACTGTAATCTGTGGTAACATGGAAAAGAGCATGAATGCACAAACCTTTGAAGAGCGTCTCTGCGTTGTTCGCGTTGCGTCAGAGTGGCGCGTCGGCATTCGTTTTAATAGTTTATATAAGTTTGACGCGAAGACGCGAGACAACTCTTATTCATCATCTCAGGCGTGAGCATCTTCGTATGACGGTTAGGTTTGGTTGTAGAGGGAATGGCGTTGAATTGTTACTTTCACGCAATTCTCTGACGGGACTTCCCGACGCTACGTTAAAACGAAGCACAGGTGTATTCTATCGTAGATTATGTGTTAGTTTGAAGGTCAATCCACTCACCAAAAAATAAATTAATTTTATTATACACATTATTATATTTTTATACAGGTGATTAATAATTCGTGACGTCACTATGGATATTGTCGCGAGATCTGTATTGGTTGGACCACGTTGAGGCCAATGTCGTAACACCGCTTCCCTTCAATCAGCAAAGTTAAGCATCCTTGCGTCTGGATGATAGTTGGATGGAGGACGATTCTCTGCGTCCAGATTATGTAGTGACTTGTGTTTCGGGTCCCACGTAAAGCTGTAGGTCCTCTCCGTTGTATGACCTTAGACGTTGCGAAAGAGGTTAAAATAAGTAGCGGTTAATGATATAAATATAAACTACAGAGTTAGGATATATATATATATATATATATATATATATATATATATATATATATATATATATATATACCTATATGGTACTTGTGGGTTATCTGTCGCCACTTTTTAATTTAATTTTCCAACTTTTTCACAAATACAGATGTGTGTTATCATGTTGCCATTTTTACAAAAATGTTTTTACGCCTCGTGAACAGGCTCTCATCGATCTCAACCACTATTCCTTCTAACCTAACCTAACCTAACCTAACCTAATCTAACCTAAGGGGTCATTTATTTTTTAGTTAGGTTAGGTTAGGTTAGTTAGTGTGTGGTTAGGTTAGGTTAGGTTAGTGTGAGGTTAGGTTAGATTAGGTTAGGTTAGGTTAGGTTAGGTTAGGTTAGAAGGAATAGTGGTTGAGATCGATGAGAGCCTGTTCACGAGGCGTAAAAACATTTTTGTAAAAATGGCAACATGATAACACACATCTGTATTTGTGAAAAAGTTGGAAAATTAAATTAAAAAGTGGCGACAGATAACCCACAAGTACCATATATATATATATATTATATATATATATATATACAAAGCTGGGCACAAACCGTTAATCCGTTAATCGTTAATTAACGAAGTTAACTTTTTCGTTAACGATTTAACTTTTAAGTTAACTTTGAAAATCATTATCGGACTAATTAACTTCCGTTACATTTAACTTCCGTTAACTCAAGTCCGTTAACCCAAAAAATTCATAAATAAACGTTTAAAAGTTTCTATTATTTTCAGTGCTGAGCAGGTGCGCAATTAATCCGCCACTGTTAATAGTGATGAACGAATTTCCATTTCCGCAGTGCAAAATCAGGCGATATATTTGTTTCCGTCGCCACAATTTGTGTCTTACCAAATATGGTAGTTATTTATGGCATTGGTTTGAGCAAAACATGGTCGACTGTAAAATCAGGCGGAAAGATTTGCCATTTGAGTTGAATGTTTCAACTTCTTTCAAGAAATATCACGAGCATTTTAAGGCACTTTCAATAATATATATGTAACAATTACAACAAATAACTACATTCGTTTCATTTGCAGTCTGTCTCTTGCGCAACATGTTTGTGCTAGTGAATATTTAAAAATAATCGTTGTCAAGTAAGTCATGTATATTTATAATATGTCTGTGAGTACCTTATTAGTAGTCTCCTTGATACATTTCAAGAACCATAAAACTGATCAGGTAAGATTTCAATTCTCATGTCACTTTGATGACATAAATTAAGTCAATTGATGTCTTACAATGGGAGCGTTTTCACCTTAACCCTTTATGTCCTGGCGGTACTTCTAGGTACCACATCTTTAAAATCAACACAGCCTATCCTCCAGTGCTGCAGTGGAACGTTTGTTCTCTATGGGCAAGCACATCCTGAGGGCCAAGAGATCATCCCGGTCTGATGAAAACTTTGATATGCTAATTTTCATGAAGGGCAACATGCATCTCATGGACAAAATGGAGAACGAGAAGAAGAGGGAAAATTAAATTATATAACTTATATATTGTGTTTTTCATTTTTTTTATAATAAAAGTTAACGGTAACGGTTTATCGGTAACTTCCGTTACATGTTTAACGAATTAACGGATTAACGGTTAACGAAGTTAACTTTTTGGTTAACGGATTAGCGGTTAACGAAGTTAACTTTTTGGTTAACGGTGCCCACCACTGTATATATATAACTAAAACATCTTATGAGAAGTGGTTAGGTGAAGAATTAATTAAAATGCATTTTCCTCAAAACAAGTTTAGCTTTCCTTACAAGAATTGGAATCGATGGGCTTTAAGCTGTATACAGCTTAATGATATTTTAATAATATTTTAATGGCCACAGGTGACTCTTTATAATGAGATAATAAAGAACATATATAATGTTCTTGGTACACAGATGGTACTTAACTCTGTTGTTTATGCCGGAACAGATTTCAACACCTAAACTACATACGTCTGCCACCAATTAGCGGTGTTGCCTACTGAAATTTATGCAAACAGCTTGAAGAATGAGTGAGGATAAGGTTTCCCAATTTTTCGTTTTTGGATGCTATAGTTTTTTGGATCGATGAAATTAAGTGTCTTCGATATATTTCTTTAATTGCATACGTTGAACTGTATGTGTTTCTGGTAGTGTCCTGAGTTTGTCAGGTTTCGAGAAACTAATAATGAACTCGTATGAATTATACAGGCTGGTCCAAAAGTCCCTATCTATTTTGCTGAAATCCCTATCTATTTTGCTGGAATCTCAATTTATTTTGCTGAAATTCCTATCTATTTTGTTGAAATAATGATATTTCTGTTTTATTTTCTAGAGGCCATAGATGATGATGGATGTAGAAGAACGTATGATGGTAGTAACACTACGTATCCAAGGGAAGAAGTGCAAAGAAATTCGAGAAAAATTCGAAAGAAGATTTCACAAACCAGGACCTACAGACAAAGCAATTCGCGAACTGGTCAATAAATTTAAAAGAACAGAATCTGTTCATGATGAGGCAAGATCTGGACGTCCAGGTACCTCTCAAGAAAATGTCGAATTGGAAAGAGATGCCTTTTAAACAAATCCGAGAATGTCAACTCGCACAGCATCACGTAGACTGAGCATACCAAAAACGACTGTTCTAAGGATTTTAAAACCAACATTAAAAAAGAAAAGTTACCATATTCAAGTGCTACATGAGTTACATGAAGAGAATTATCCAAGACGAGCCGCACTGTGCACAGAATTTATTGAAAAAAACTCATACCGAAAACTCATTAAACCACATTCTCTTCAGCGATGAGACGACATTCCCCACATGCAGAAAGGTTAAGCAACATAATTGCCGTATCTAAGCTAGTGAAAAACCAACCGAGTTCTACGAATGGGAGAGAGATTCTCCTAAAGTTAATGTCTGGTTGGGTATGACAAGATCGGAGATTTACGGACCTTTTTTCTTTGCAGAAGCTACGGTAACAGAGCCAATTTATCTTGACATGGCTCAGCAGTTTCTTGAACCCCAGCTTCGTTCAGATGGCAGTCTCGCCAGTGTTGGCTCTCAACAAGATGGAGCTCCATGTCACTATGCAAACATCGTTCGGGCATACCTTGATGAGCTCTTACCAAATTGCTGGATTGGACGTGGTGGAAACAGGCCCTGGGCAGCACGATCTCCATATTTAACAGCATTAGACTTCTTTGCGTGGGGCTTTATAAAGTCTGAGATTTACAAAACGAGAGTTACAGACCTGCAAGATCTGCGAACCCGTATTATCGCGGCAGTCGCTAAAATAACTCCAGAGATGCTTGAGAATGTATCCCGCAATGCAGTGGACAGATCTGAGATTTGCAGAGACACTGATGGTGTTCACGTCGAATCTTACACCTAAGCTTGATAAATAAATATACATCTAATTATGTTACTACATTTTTATCCTAAAATACTATTATTTCAGCAAAATAGATAAGGACTTTTAGAACACCCTGTATATATATATGAGTTTGGCTTTAAGTTCAATCCGAAGTCGCCGCGTCATGCAGCTCAGGAGTATATTATTGTAATTATTTTTCGTACTATTCTTTTACTTTGTCTTCTTGTTTCGTTTGACTCTGATTTCATCTGGAAAAGAAGTTTCATTCAATACTACAAATTTAGTCACCAATGAAACATACTGTTGGAGCTATTGATTTAATTAAGAATTTTGCAAAGATCAATGTAGCATTGAGAATGCATCTAATTCCATGTCAATCAAAAAAATATGAGATCGAATAAAAGAGAAAATTGTGAAAAGTTTGAAACAGATTACATTATGTTAGGTTAGGTTAGGTTAGGTAAAGTAAGGTTATAGGAGAGTGAAGCTGTAGTATGGGGATTAGGATACTATAATTCTTTGGTAATGCAACATCGAATTCAATGACACCGAGAAAGTGAATGAAATTGAATAGATCCTTCAGTTAGAAACAGTATTTGACTGAATTTAGGAACACACCGAGAGTATAACAGTGCTTTCTTCAGTCTAAAGTGAACAATGCCCAATGCCCTTAATCATCATTATAGTAGGCATACAGTAAATCTATAGACATTGAGATAAAATTGAAAGTTACGATAGCATATGCTGACATTTTTAAAATAATTCTTTACGCCTAACTTCGAAGTACAAAATCTTTGTGAAATTTAATGAAAACAAGTAAATTCAAAGAGACAAATACAGCATTTTAATGGAATAGTATTTATATTTTGATATAATTTAACTTTATTTATAAAGTACGTTAAATTTAAACTAAGAAAACAGCAAATACTACAAATAAGTTAATTGGTGCTCGTTAAATTCAAAAGAAACAGACACAGTAGCACACAGTCACCAAACACTTTAATATAATTAGTCAGGAGAATTAGACACTGCCACAACTATCAGTTCAGATTAATGCGGCCCATTTGCGCTGACTTCTAGATTATTATTAACCAGTATCATCTGGAATCGAACCCTGACCTCAGTATCTTCACTTTGCCCAAAGAAAAACGGTGTTAGTCAACGAACTACGACCACTGGCCACCTGGCACCGTAGCCTGAACTCAAAATGAGAAGTACTTTATTGTTTCATCACATCCCTCACAGCAGCAATCACTCGATAAAAAGAACCGAAAACAAAATAGTTTTTAATTCAAATAATCATATTAAAAGATTAACAGTCGAATCTGCTTTAGTTGAAATCAATAAAAAAGAGAGTATAGATTTAATCCGGCGATTAGGGAGGTCATAACCAGCTACGCTCCAATTAAATATCAGAGCCGTACCCCTTTCAGTATTTCAGGATTTCTCTTGTCTTTAGCTCTTTCACTGCACAGCTGAAAGTTGATACGTAAAGCATTGTATTATTAATACACTGTTCTCTCATACAATGGTTTTACATTTATTCAGTTATTGAAAACGTGTTTATTACGTTACCTCACAATTATATATATATATATATATATATATATATATATATATATATATATATATATATATGCACTAGAATCACAAAATAACACGTGACCTTATTAATAAGCAAACAACCACAAGGAAAAGGAAACACAAAGTCGTTTCCTTTTCCTTGTGGTTGTTTGCTTATATATTATATATATATATATATATATATATATATATATATATACACACACACACACACACATATATATATATATATATATCTTACCTTACCTTACAACCTTACAAAGGTTCCGCGTGATGATTTCTCATTTCGCGAAGGTCAAGCTTGTCGCCCCTCCTCTCGAGTTGGCCTGGTGAAGTAGTGAGTTGGATTCTTGCGCTCTCCACCTCACATAGCCAGGTACGCCCGGCTCATCGGGGATTGTTCTGAGCCAGGCGTCTAGTCTTCTTTTGAAGATTTCCACTGCAACTCCCTTCGTGTTTCTTAGGTCTTTGGGCAACTGATTAAACAGTTTTGGTCCTCTCACTACAAAACTATTTTCTTTCAGGGTTAAGGATGTTCCCTGTCTCGCCTTCAGTTTGGGAATACGACACAGTCTACCGCTTCTACTTTCCATCGTTGTTTGGGGAGTTATGGGATTCAGAGTAAGATTAGGGACTAGTTTCTCCATTATTTTCCAAGTGTAAATAATGGTGTATCTCTCTCTTCTCCTTTCCAGTGAATATAGGTCTAGTTCTCGTAACCTTTCCCAGTAATTTAGTTCTTTGCACCCATTGATCTTGGCTGTGAAGCTTCTTTGGATCCCCTCCAGCTGTCTAATGTCTTCTTTTTTATATGGGGAAGTTAGGACCGAGCAGTATTCTAATTTGGGTATTATCAGGGTTTTCAGTAGAGGAATCATTACATTCCTATCCCTTCGTTTAAAAGTTCTCAATATCTGACCCGTTATTCTCTTTGCTCTGTTTACTGCTATCTTATTTTGTGTTTCAAATTTCGCATCATCTGTCATTACAACCCCTAAATCTTTTGCTCTGGAATTTCTCTGAATTTCCTGTCCATTTGGGGTATAATATTCCATGTACTTTAGGTCTTCTCTTTTTCCATACCGTAATAGCTGAAATTTCTTGGTGTTAAACTTCATATTGTTGTCTTCAGTCCACTTGTAGATTTTGTTTAAGTCGGTTTGTAGAGATCCTATGTCTTCTGGGTTTCTTATTTTTCTACTGATCTTTGTGTCATCCGCAAAGGATGTTACTGTGCTGTCTCTGTTAACGTCCTCATCTATGTCAGTTAGCATGATTATGAAGAGTAGTGGAGCTAATACTGTTCCTTGTGGTACTGAGCTGAGGACCTCTGATTCTGATGAAGATACTCCTTGTACTGTAACGACTTGCCTCCGCTCACTAAGGAAATAATATATCCATTTCCCTACTTTTCCTGTTATTCCCATATATTTCAGTTTATGTATATTTCAGTTTATGTATATATATATATATATATATACTGTTTATATATATAATGGTCATAAAATTCCATGCGCCTAATGAGTTCGTCATAACGAGCATATTTACCTTTCATATAGCCTAATAAAAAAAAAAAGATTTTACAACGTCTCTGAACGAATGCTGATTTTCAGTTTCGTGTGGCCAGCGCTGAGTGGGGTGACCATATATCGTATAAATCTTTCCTTCCTAATCTAGAGATGACATCGTAAACTTACAGTTCAGAACAAACGCATATTTTATAATATCAATTGCCACTTCGTTCAACCAAGTCTCTCTATTCCTTATTAATTTTTATGGACGTTTCCCTGTTTATCTTTTTTAAGATTCTTGTTCGATCGTAGATGCCACTCCGCATGTGGTTCTTTTCAAACGTCAAATTCTAGGGCAAAAGTCCTTTAAGTCCGCCTCTAGTCACGACCTTACTCGCGCTCCGATGATTGGTTAATTTCCCTGAAGGTTCTTACCAATTAAAAGTTTATATTTGTTATATCGCTTCACCCAATTCGGCGGACTGTTATGTCATAGGCATATGATGGAAAGAACTGACCACATAGGTTGTTCTTGTACTCTAAAATCCCTGCCTCCCAAAGTTATTTAGCTTCGCACAAAGGTTTTCTCGAGGTTCTTGTCATTTCTGCGGACCTCGTGCCAAGATCGGCCCTTCGGGCACCCGTGATCTGTTCTTGCGATTCTGTGCCCTTCGAACAAAGCCACCCTGGCACAGGTGGCCCTGTTCTTGCTAATCTGTCAGCCCTCTGCCAAGGCCACCGCCCGTGAAACTTTGTGAAACTCGACTAACACTACCTCGTCCGGAAAATGAGTATCTTTTCAAAGTAACTTTCAACGGAAATAACTACAGTGTACCTACAGTAACTTGCGAAATTTATCAAGAAATGGTTGCAAGTTAACTCCAATTAATGTTATTGAATGTGCATCACTTCGTATTCTCCATTTTTATAAAGAATATTCTATAACTGCTCTTCGTATATCAAAAGAAAGAATAAAAAATAACGTTCACTTCATAATACAAAACTATTCCACTTTTACGTCATTTTAACTGTTGAAACTTTTCCATTTGATTGCAATTAATTTGTTGCTTTGTATTCGTCACTTCAATGGACTTAATTATGTTGACACAATAAACATCATTACATTAAAAGCCCAACCACTACATCACAGTATTAATACAATATGTAAATTATCTACAAAAGCTAATGAAATGTATACCTTAAATTTCATATAGATATATGATATATATTATATATATATAGATATATTTTAAATAGTGAAATTTAATTTTAATTAATTAATACTGAGACTATATCTGCTTCACTATACATAATTTCAGGAAAAACATTATCACACACACACACATTTTATATAGGCGGTGTAAACAGGAAGAAGATTCTATTCGAGCATTAAAAGCCTGTGAGGCCAACTTAAATAATGATAATGAAAAATTTCTGGAAATTTGTTAATAAAGAAACGGGTGCCATAAATGCCTTCTCACCATCAATGGATGGGGCGTCGGGTGAGGAAGGAATTGCATGGCTGTGGAAAAACCGCAATTCAAACATTCTTGGTTGTGTGAAAGGCCTCTTCTTAAGATAGGTTGCAGCGAAACGACCGTCGGGTGAGTGGGACCAGGAAAAATACTTAGGCGTCAGTCCCTGAAATAAAGTCTAATTAAAGACTTCAAGACTGGTTCTGCTTCATGGGTAGATGACCTATTGAATGAACACCTAAAATATGCCAATGACGTAGTGAACCTACGTATCTCATTGCTCTTCTCAGCCATGCTTGCTCATAGTTATATTCCTGCAGAGTTTATGAGGGTATATATCTTGCCCCTTGTCAAAAATAAATATGGCGATATTTTACTTGTCGAAAATATTACTGAAACTTTTGCTACGCCGATTAAATTATTATTTATGGATATCTAATTAATTTGATTTTTTAAAGGTCCTACTCAACTCTTACCGAAGCCTCTGTGCTAAAGCAAACATGACTATAAGGACCTTCCGATTCTGTACAAGTGAAGCTAAAGACACTCGCTTTCGTATCTTCTACACTGATATTTATGGGCAGCAACTCTGGGTGAATTACAAAGATTCTGGCAGAACCCTAAATTTGCTTTATAACACATCTTTCAGACTCCTACATAAGTCACCCCTGAGATGATCAGCTTCGCAAATGTTTGCTAACTACAATGTTTCGAGCTTCCCGGAGGTAAGAAGACGTGCCAAATACAGTCTGATGCAAAGAATTAAAAAATCAGCCAACCCATTTATCTAAGCTATTCATCATCCCTGCAATATGTCACCTGAGCTATGGACTTTATGGTATAGAAACGTTTATCTGTAGCTCCACTTAACTTCGACATTGCTATTTTTCATCCTTCGCATTTCTATTATTAGTAATTGGATTTTTATTTTATTTTATTTTCAATTTGTATTATTACTATTTGTCATATGGACTATTGGTCTGCCTATAAGCTTTTTAATTTTCATATAATATATATATATATATATATATATATACATATATATATATATATATATATATATATATATATATATATATATATATATATATATATATATTTAGTATATATCAGTGGCGTACGCAAAGGGGTCTGGACCCCTCTTAAGAAGCAAGATTTTATATTCTAAATAAAAATATGAGTCAATTTTTTGTTACTACTAATTATTAATAATCAAATAAATGTTATTTCAGCGTTTTTAACATTGATTGTCATTTTTGTTCATTAAAGACAAAAAAAAAAACTTTTTTAGAATAAAAAGAAAAATTGGAACCCCCCCCCTTTAGAAAAATCCTGCGTACGACACTCATGTATATATATATATATATATATATATATATATATATATATATATATATATATATATATAAACTTTCGAGTAAACTACAAATAAAAGGAGACTCTATTTACATGTTATTCAATTTTCGTTCTTATAGCGAAGAGGATTAAGAATGAATCTCCTTTGCTGGAAATATTGTCCGGCGAGGGAATCCTGCGGTTATTGCTGCAGCACCTTGGGTCGACTATGTTGCGTTAGGTCCTCGGAATCCAAGGATAACCTTCCCGATGCGTTAGCAGATACCAAAAACTCAAGGTTGCACGTCAGAAGAATTTCAAGGTATAACTTTAATACCAATATTATTAGAATGTTATTTGCCTTTGTATCGTTAGGTTGCCCTAATCGATTAGGAAACTCGGAAACTAGCACAGCGCTCAGGTCAGACGAATGCGGCTCATTGAGCTAACTCCTAGATTATTATTATCAGTCTATCGGGAGTTGAACCCCCGACCGCAGTGTCTTCGCTTATAAGGAAACGGCGTTTTACCCACTGAGACACGGGTGTTGGCTAGTTTTGTTATACTTTCGGCTCTTTGACTTTCTTCACTGCATCGAACCCTTGTCACTGAATTTATACAATACGAAGAATTTTTGATTGTCCAATGCAGTTCAGAGCCGTTAAATACTGAGCTGTTTTTTAATTTGTTTTTAGATAATAAGCAAGTTACATTCGGGGTTCATGATATATACTGTGTGTATATATATATATATATATATACCTTTGGTAACCTTTGGTTTGCTTCTGCCCTGATTGTTCATTTTGACGAAGGTCAAGCTTTTCATTCCACCTTAGACCAACAGTGTAACGTGGAATCCGAACCACGTCCCACCAGCAGCCCAGCGTCTAGGCCACCCAGGGTACCCATTTATCTACCAACCACTTTCTTTATTATGTGGAAGGATGAACAGCTGGGTTTTGCTGCGCGCCGGCTGCAGTCACCGGGTCTCGAACCCGGGGCCGATGGATTCGTAGTCAGTGACGCTAACCACTACACCGCGGGGGGGAGAAAGAGCTGCGCGAACATCAGATTCAAACAGCTCTATCTCCGTAACCATTCAGAATTAGACACATGTTCATATGAACTTTTTTTCTCACAATGACCGATACTATCACTTCCCGAAGTATTGACCTTTCCTCCTGAAACACCCTGTGTATATATATATATATATATATATATATATATATATATATATATATATATATATATATATATATATATATATATATATACCGGCTGGACGAAAAACCTAAACACTTTTGTTTTTCCTACAAATTTCAATCTAGTCAAGCTAATACACCCAAATTAGTATAAGATGTAGCCAATAATATGGTTATCATGAGTTGAAAACCTCAGTTAATTATCTTTGGCCGTTTCTTAATTACAAAAAATTTAACTTGACGAATTTTTGATGGCGAACATTCCTGAATTCATAAAAAGTGAAGAATGGCCACCAAATTCTCCTGACTTAAATCCTTTGAATTACTTCGTGTGGAATGAGCTGAAGTAATTGGTGTACCATGGTCGCAGGGGACCATTGTCAAACCTGGAAGCACTTAGACAAAGAATTGAGGTTGTTTGGCCTATGGTGTCCCAAGACAAAATCAAGTCATCCATAGATCAGTGGAAAAGGAGAGTACTGGCCGTAATTCAAGTAAATGGGGGGCCAATACAACATCGATTTCAATAGGGTAAGTTTTATATGAGTTCCATTGAAATTTTTAGCACATGATAACTATACTACTGGCTACATCTTGTACTAATTTGGGTGTATTAGCTTGACTTGTTTGAAATTTGTAAGAAAAACAAAAGTGTCCAGGTTTTTTCGTCCATCCGGTATATATATATATATATATATATATACACACACACTTGGACTTCGGTTCAGAACTATTGAACATTATCTGAACCCAGATGAAAGGTATACAACCTCTTATACCAAGTCGACGTCTTCCCTTTTAGAATAGACTCAGAGGAGTCTTTGGACACTGATGGCGTGTCTGAGGAAATGGATCCTGCAGACAATCGGTTCCTGTCTCCAGCTTCTGCCACGGCTGCGTCAGGTAATAAATATTCGAAGAAACTCCCCCTCCATAGACGAGCCATCAAGTCCATGATGAAAAAGGGACATTCCACCCCCAATCTTGAATTTAACGATGAGAATACCTCCGAGGGAAAAGAAGAGGGCTTCAAGAAGCAGAAACGCCATTTTCCCAAATACCTACTGACCTCATCAAGCGATGACGTAATGAACGAAGAGAAAGAAGAGACGGAGTCGAAACACAGGCTCATTACCATGTTGAAAGAGTCCCGCAAGAAGGCCAGAGGTAAGGCCATGAAAATCGGTCAGTAGACAGACAGATAGATCGATGGATAGACAGGTAGATGGCCAGATATCCTTAATAGGTAGATAGAGAGATATATATATATATATGCATTACCATCATTCTTATTACTTATTTTTACTTCTTTCCTTGTAAATGCATTCTTTTACCCTTTAATTGTTTCTAATCTATTTCTTTACTTGCTCTGGTAGAGTCATCGGATCACCTGAAGATCAGGGCCCCCATCTATTCTTGTTTTTTGCTTTACAGTACCAAATATAATACTAAATTAAATTGAATGCCAGGTTAGGTCAACTGTACGCCCTTGACGATTGGTTAGGTTAAGGTGACGATTGGTTAGGTTAAGGTGATCCGAGTCATCTACTGTCGTAGCCTGCAGGCTTATTTCTAATGGGAAACTGAGCTGATAAGCCGAATTCCCTCGAATAAGTTCTCTTTAATTAATCCTAAGAACATAATTAAGGGAAGGCAAGTGATTTTTTAAACGAATTTAAATTACGAGAGAGAGAGAGAGAGAGAGAGAGAGAGAGAGAGAGAGAGAGAGAGAGAGAGAGAGAGAGAGAGAGAGAGAGAGAGAGAGAGAGAGAGGTTCACTTACTTTTTGAGTTACATTTTAAAAACACCTATATCGAATGGAGCTTATAACCTATCCAAACAACTGCTATTTATAAAAATTTTGAAGCCAAATTAATTATCAAGTGTTGCATAACTGACTGTTTATAATCTCGATGAAAATACTAATCTCAGTGTAGAAGAACAAGTTTTCCAGATTGAAATATACTCCAAAGTGCTTCGAAAAATGTTGTTGTTCTTATAACAGGTAATAAACCTCATCTAAACAGTAGCCCTTTTTGTCCGATGAGGAACCAACATTATACCAAAACGTGGAGGATTCAAGAAACTGCTATCTGCTTTAATGGGTTTTATTTTCTATTCATATATATAGCAGGTGTCCCCAGAAAATGTCCCTATTTCTAAATAAGTGTTCTAAGCTAAAAAGAAATGAAACTAGACGCAAAGACAAACGCAATAGGTACGTAAAACATAAGAGTTTATTAATCTTAATTAAACAACATTTTCAGTGTAATTGCCATTTTTTCTAACACAATATTCAACCTTAACCCGCATTTACATTGACGCTAACTTGTTATTTACATGTTGGTAAATTAGCATAGTAATTATGTTAATTGTAATGTAATGTTACTGTATGTTAATTAGCTGACTTGAGATTGATGCTTTGCAAGATTTTATTATAATTATAAAATATAATTTTATAATTATATTTTCATATAATAGACTTGTCCAAGTGCATAAGTTGGATAACCTCGACAAGGCCCCAGTGGCTTCATGTTTTCCAAATGAAATGTAATGTAATGTTAGCTAACATTGTTATCTAACATGCAGTTAGCGAGCACCGTTTACACTGGAATACATGTTATCTAACATGTTCAGTCAACTAATATCATCTGCACTAATACCAACTGCACACCACAAAGCCACAAACATTTATCTACTAACTTATTGGTGACCAGCAGGGTTGACAACCTCTCACGAACAAACTTTCGCCAAAAATAGAAAAATGTATCGCCACATTTCGCCATACATACATACATAGTTACATACATACATACATATATATATATATATATATATATATATATATATATATATATATATATATATATATGTTACTGTAAAAGCCCGACGAGTGGTAAATCTTGACATTTACCATGTCATCTGGTAAATGTCCGAAAAACAAGTGAAATTTTACTTATTTCGGACTTTTACCAAATCTACATGGTAAATGTCAACATTTACCATCAGAAGTTGTAAAAGCCAGGATTGAAGAGAAATTACCTAACCTAACCTAACCTAACCTAACCTAACTAAAAGATGTTTGTGCAAGGCCTCTGGCCTTTTATGCAATTCAAAGTGCCACAACAGTTCACTATGCTGTAATAAATGAATTCGTTTTTTTTTTGTGCAAGAATTTTTCGCGTTTTTAAGTTGCTAGTATATTTAAATAAATGTTTTTTTTCCCAGTTTTAGTAATTTCTTTTCAATCCTGGCTTTTACAACTTCTGATGGTAAATCTTGACATTTACCATGTAGATTTGGTAAAAGTCCGAAATAAGTAAAATTTCACTTGTTTTTCGGACTTTTACCAGATGTACATGGTAAATGTCAAGATTTACCGACAAATCTTAAGATTTACCACTCGTCGGGCTTTTACAGTGACATATATATATATATGGCGAGATTTGGCGATACATTTTTCTATTTTTGACGAAATTTTAATCGTAGAAGTTTGGCAAATTTACTCCAGTGTGAATGCGGCTTTACACAAAAGTTCGACATAACTTTTTAAAATAGCTCAGCTGGGGCGTTGTTGATTATCTCATAGACTTTGGTCTTTAAGTCTTCAAGTGTCTTAGGCTTGGTACAGTAGATCCTGTCTTTTATGTAATCCCACAAAAAAAACTCAGGGAGTGTGAGGTCAGGTGAGTATGGGGGCTATTCCATTGGCTCATGAAGGGAGATTAGTCGCCTGAAAAAATGCTCCCTCAAAACGTTGCGAATTTCACAAGTATAGGGTGTCTCAATATACATGCAACCCATGTCACTGCTAATAGTTCTGCCAATATTAATGTTCTCGTTCTATTTTCTCAGATTTGAAGAGAGGAGACGATAACAACTAATAATTATCAATCAAAATGCCTTGGACAAAGGAGGAAAAAAAGTTTTGCGTCACTACTTATTTGGAGACGAAATCATTCAAAACTGTGCAAGCGAAATTTCGCAGGAAGTTCAACTTCAACAATTATCCCCAGAAAAGCCAAATTTATCGTTGGGCACACAATTTCAAGCCACAGGATCAGTAAACAATCTCAACAAGAAAGCAGAAACACCCAGATCTGGCAGGAAGGTGACTGCAAGATCTCCTGACAATGTGAATGCGGTGAGAGATTCTGTCGGAAGGAGTCGAAAAAGTCAATCCGAAGACGTTGCCAAGATCTGGGTCTTTCACGTGCGTCAGTGCAAAGAATCTTGATCAAGGATCTTCAGCCGTACCCATACAGGATCCAGATCAAGCATAAACTCACACCAGCTGACATGGCAAAACGTGTTGTGATGTGCCGGTGGTTCGAGAACAAGATCGAAGAGGATCCTGACTTTCTTGATGATGTTTGGTTCAGCGACGAAGCACACTTCTTGCTCGTGGGTATGTCAATAGCAAGAACAATGTGTTCTGGGGCACACAAGCCCCAGACAAGGTGCTTCAGAGGCCCTTGCACTCTGTGCAGGGTGTCAGGGTGATTGACAACTTCGCTCGTCGGCTTCAAGTGTGCCTGCAGCGCAACGGCGGTCATTTGGAACATGTGCTCTAATAAATGTATCCTTTGATCTAGAGACCTCAAATCTTCAGTTTTTAATTGTTAT
This sequence comes from Bathynomus jamesi, assembly GCA_023014485.1. Lineage (NCBI taxonomy): Eukaryota > Metazoa > Arthropoda > Malacostraca > Isopoda > Cirolanidae > Bathynomus > Bathynomus jamesi. The sequence continues at coordinate 752,616 of JAJOZX010001601.1, forward strand.
CATATCAGCTTCCAGGAAATGTAATCTTTTTTGGAGTTTATTTTCTGAGTAATAAATTATTATCAGGTCAATGGGTTCCATCTATTTTGAGACACCCGGTAGTATACGGAGGCGTTCCATCCTGCTGAAGACTAAAGACTTTGCTTTCCTTATAGACTATAGCCTGATAAGGCCTACTATGGCCTTACTAAGCTATAGTCTATTGATAGCGGTATCGCCTTTTTTTAATTTCGTAGAAATTAGGAAAAGTTATTGCTTTAAGTATGAAATGGTGAAAAAACCGTTTTAATATACAATATTTATTAGTTATTAAGTAATGAATGATAAGAAATGTAAAGGTATACTCGTGTAGGTATATGCGGAATAAAAATTTCAATCTTTTACCTTTCTGAAAAAGAAACCGCAATAATAAAATACGCAGCTATAATAAAATGACGGGCAAAAAAAATGGGAACATTTTTTTGGGACACCCTATATATATATATATATATATTATAATATATATATATATATATATATATATATATATATATATATATACATACAGGGTGGTGCAAAAGTCTGGACCCATAGGCGGTTTATATGGAAAAAAAGTGTGGCCTGCAGGAAGTTTATTATGAAATGAAATTTAATTAACCATACACCAGTGACTAAATTATGTTAAATTTAACGTTCTAGTTCAGAATTTACAATAAGTGTTCGAATTGATGTCCATCTTCTTCCAAACACTTTTCTACTCGGTTGACACAAGACCTTTGCACATTTGTAAGCATAGTAATATTCGTTCTTATGGCTTCAATTTCTGTTGTGATGTTATCCTTTAGCGTTTGTATTGTTCTTGGTTTGTTAACGTAAACCACTGATTTAAGGTGTCCCCATAAGAAATAATCCAAAGGAGTCAAGTCGCCTATCGGGGTGCTTAGCATTAAAATTATCTGCGACTGAACGTGAGGTGGCTCCTTCTTTTGCGTACAAAAGCACAAGCTCTATTCTTTCTGCTATTGTTAACTTCTCTGCCATAGGGTAACAATCTGAAAAATATTTAGTAAAATTATAAACAAAAATTAAATTATAAAAACTATTATAAAAATCGAAAGATATTTTTTATATAGTAAATTGCCTATGGGTCCAGACTTTTGCACCACCCTGTATATATATTATATAATATATATATATATATATATATATATATAATATATATATATATAATATACTGTACACAGTATATTAAAGTGAGGGTTTTAGTTCTGAAACGTGTTTAAAACAATTTTTTTTCTTACGATAAGAAGGGAACAAGGAGAAGCAACAGATGCTGGAGATGCATTTATCTCCCGACCAAGCCCTCCTACCCCATCCCTCCTGTAGGAGGGATTTGGACGGATTCCAAGACGAGAACCCCAATAGGATATCGAGGACGCGACAAGGTTATGGAAGTCTCTTACAGATTCCCACATACAGAGACGAAGGAAGCGATTTTGCTCTCTCAGACGAAGGTTTTTGAACTGTAGTGTTTATACTGTAGATGTTGCTCCACCAATCTTGCCTAATTACGCTTTCAGTTTACACCCACCAGTTGATATACTAAAAAGAACGTTGGTCTTCGAGATTTGCAGTCATGGTGACGACATGTTAAAGGAAGAAGAATTTTATGAGATTTTTTCTTTTTTTGCGAGGGTGGCGGGAGAGTAAAATGTATGTAAGGGGAAATTATTCTCAAAATTTTAACTCTGAGGGGAAAAAAAACGATATAATTTTAATGGAAATGAATTCGGTGGAGAAACATCAAAATTTTACCTCAACATTTTATTTTTTAAGACTTTTTTTAGGGGCAAACTTCAAAACTTTTTAATTACGTGATTATTATTATTATTATTATTATTATTATTATTATTATTATTATATTATTAAGTGATTTCATTTTTTTAATGGAAATGTGTATAAGTTTCAGGATTTTAACACTGTTATAAAATTGTTAAGGGAAGACCGTGATTGGCTGTCTATTATAAACGTCCTTTCTGACTTTTTTCCTTACTGGCAAATATGTCTCTTCAACCAATCACTTCTAAATAAAAGTGCATAGAACGTCTTTATACTCCGATAATGGTGTACCGCAGCATTTCTCAAGTTGTGGGACACGCGAGACTTACTGAAGAGGGGGGGGGGCGTGAAGAGCTGAACAAAGGAAAAGTTAAAAGTTATGATAAAATGCGGATATTTCCAGTAACTGTATTCACTATCACTCACCCGGTATGAATGCAAATGTTGTTTAGAAAGCATGGCATCTACTAATGCTACCTCACACATAACATTATAATACCAATAGATTACACCCCAGATACCATTTGCAGTTAAAATAAAGGAGCTCACGTGAAGGATGGACTTCAGTTTAAAGGGGTTGTTAGATAAAAAAAAGTTTGAGAACCACTGGTATACCCAACTCGTTCATCCGATCCAGCCGTGTACAGTATGCCCAAGCATATTGGGTAGACAGAGACAAAGAGTTTATGAGTTTGTTTTGAAACTCTTAACGATGATCTTTTAAGTCGCACTTCCTCTCCTATCCACTTCTATGCACATGATTCTACCCTTTACTTCACAAAACTCCCATTCAGCAGTCACTCCATGCTTCGCGAGAGACAGCTGTGGCGCACCTGACCTTTGATTTTTCTATTGTCTCTAATTGGGGCAGAGAAAACCTGTGGCTTTCAATGCCTCAAAAGCCCAGTTCCTTCATCTGCTTACTCGGTTACAGTCTTCCACACGACTATTCGCTTACCTTCAACAACACACAACTCAATCCTTCCTCTTCTCTTAACATTCTTGGTATTTCCTTTTCTTTCTTGGAAAGATCACATGATCTCTTTCTAAAACAGCTTCTAAGATGTTAGATATGCTGTACCCGCTCCGTAGTTTCTTCATCCCCACTCAGTTATTGTCTCTGTACAAGGGTCTTGTCTGCCTCTGTATGGAAGTACGCTTCTCCTGCGTGGGGTGGCTCAACCTACACAGCTCTTCTTCACCGGGTGGAGTCAAAAGCTTTTCGTCTCATCAGTTCTCACTGCTGCTTACTAACTGTCTTCAAATCCCTCTTTCTTCGCCGTATTATTGCCTCATTCTCACGTTACTATATCTATTATAACGGATACTGCTCCTCTGAACTCTCTAACTGCATGCCTCCCCCTTTAATTAAGGAGAGCATGTAGTACCAGATTTTTAACACTTTGTCACCTCTTTTCTTTCCAACTCTCTAACGCAAGGATTAATCGGTATTCTCAACCTTTCATCTACTCAACTGGTCAACTCTGAAACAACCTTCCTCAATCCATCTTTCCCCCTATCTATGATCTCCAGTCTTTCAAATGCAGAGTGTCTAGGCATCTCGAAAACTGGACTTTGATTTCGATTTTCTTCTCCTTCTAATGCGGGGGTGGGGGGCGTTTTTGCGGGCGTTTGCCGTTGGCTTCTCCTTCCTGCATAATAAAAAGAGAACTCGATCCCTAAACATTGAGAATGACTCTCTAAAGTGTCTAAACCCTTATTATCTCTGCCCAGACCAATATGGCTCGCGATCTTCATATGGCGAGTCACAGGAGCGACTTCTTGAGGGGGAAACTGCAGCCCCGAACAGCTACAGTATGTCCGACTTGATGTCACTGCCCGAAAAGATGAGAGAAGAAGGAGATGGATCATCCATGGATGCTGGATCGAAGGATAATCCATCGCAGGAATGCTACGGATCAGTCACGATGACCATTCGTTCTGACTCGCAGAAAGGGTAAGCTTAAATAGTCATTACATCCTCCATTATGTTAATACAGTGACAGTTTTTCCGTGATGGGAGTACTTCATTGGGTTAAAATGGTTGGTATAAAATTAAATTCTCATAATTAAAATATTGGTTGTTAACTATATTATAAACTCTACTTTCGATTTATTGAAATCATACAAAATAAATGAATTTTGAATTAAGGGGGGAAGGAAATATGAGCGACTTCCTTTAACTCTTTGCGGCACACACGCAAAAACATTTTGTTATTTTATTATTTTATTATCTTATATATTTTTTTTACTTTTGTTTTCTTCCATGCGCTAACCTTGTTAGTTACAATTTGACGGACGGATGTGGTGGTGGTAGTTTTAGAATGAAGTTAGGACTGAAAAGATGGTTTTATTCTTAAACCACTATATCTGAAAGGGTTAAATTGCCTTCGAAGAAAAAGATTTAAATATCCCTCCGCAACTCCTTTCCCCACCTTGTTGGGGGTAAATGTTCATCAGAGATCACCTGAGCCCGAGCATTAACAGGGTGAGTGGCCGGCCCAACCCACACCAGGTGCTGGCAGCCGGTAGCAAACCCAGAGCCTCACAGCCCAGAGTCCGATACCGAACTCAGTAGATTTAAATTTATTCATTAATATAAATCAACCTTAGGGCGATAAAGTTACAATACGTAATGAAGTTATTTAGAAACAATTTTCAACCTATGCTGAGGTCTGCAATGCACCTGAAAATACCTTAGAATAGGCCTATGAACTTCGTGCTTCTAATAAATCCATTACTTATTGTAATTCAATTTCCCTAACTTAGTTTCTCTTAATTGAGAATATCCGCATAATACAACATCTTGGTTCATTTTAAGTATACAGAAAGCTTCTAACTAAATTATACAAACATTGCCGATCAGACCCTCAAGTACTGTGACCGCGTCATTGAACTTTTCTTTTTTAGGAGGGGATAAAGTAGTAAAGGTAAAAACGTACCTCATATGTACTCCTGTACTCATTTTCACACAAATTTAGGAAACATTTAAAGATTCTAAACAAAAACTATAACTGGGACAGCGAATACTGTTACATGCTTTGTGATTCAGTGTCGTCGCAGGCGTCGTCTTCCGAATTTTCGTCTAAAATGCAGTGGTGCCCAAAGTAGGGTTCGCGGTAAGCTTTGTAAGGCTTTGAGTAAAAGTGAAGAAACGGCAGCCTCTTAGTTACCAAATCTGGGTTTACGAACAATGACGAGGGAGAACAGGGAAGGCAGCGATCTGATTTGTCTCCGGAGCCTGTTTTGGTGTCCGGTTTTAATCAGTAAGTTTTTCAGTCTTCCTCGTGATCTTTGTTCGCAAGTTCGCAAGTCTTTTGCAGTCACATCTAAAGCCAGGGTGATAAACTTTATTGATTGTTTAAATCTAATAGGGTTGGGGGCTTTCCTGGAGACCCCCGCTGGACTTCAGTCTAGATCGATAGATATAGCAATGACGCCAAAGAGTACAAATAAATTTTCAAACCTACTCTGAAACCGTACCAGCTCCCGTGACTCAGTGGGTAACATCGTTTCCCTATAAAAGAAGGGAAGACACCGAGGTCGGGGGTTCGACTCTCAATGGTGCTGGTTAACAATAATCCAGGAATTAGCGTGATGGGGCGCATTCTTCTAACCTGAGTGATGTGCCAATTTCTGGCCGTCATGTCTGAGTATTACTCTGAAACCGTAATAATTACTGGACAATGCTTTGTTGAGTCTAGATTTCGATTTCGTGTAAGATGAATTTGGGACGTTAAATTAATTACAGAAGGGATCCTGGAAACTTCATCAGGTATTGGATCGAAATCGTCCTAAATTTGGAAAGTTGTAAACCGCTGATTTAATGAATGCATATTCGTACCCTTTAAAAAGTTCAAGGTTGTTTAAGGTCCTTATTATTTGCTCGAGCTTTCTTAGTTAGCATTTAACTAAATTAATTATTGTACAGTTTTTATCATTATTATCGTCACTAAAAGATAATAAAATACTAAAAAAGCTGACGTTTGGGAGTCAAAATCTGTGACGCAATGTCAAAGCTAAAATTTTTGCTGATGGAAGTTTCCAAGAAAACTAATTAATTATTACTTATTATATACTTACTAGTAGTGATGTAGCGGATGTCATTTTTTTCACATCCGCGGATGCGGATGCGGATGAGGATGTTTGATTTCAACATCCGCGGATGCGGATGCGGATGCGGATGCGGATGTCTACATTTTCGTTATTTTTTAGGATATATTCGAGATTTGTTGTGTTTAACGTATATAATAAGTTATTATATAGAGAGAGCTGTAGCTATAATGTAGTATAATTGATTAATTGTACAATAATTGCTGTACTTTTCTCTGAACATATAAAATAATATCAAGCATCTAACTAATATAGAAATCAATTAATGAATTCGTCTGCAAATAAATTCGTTATATTTTGTTGAGTTTCAGCCACAATTAGAAACCATAATTGTGTTACCAGGATGCGGGACGTGAACCCAACTCAAATGCACCCCACCGACCTCTTTCCCCAACCTCCTCCACCCTTATAGAAAGAGATCTTTAATTAGCTTGATAACTATTTATATTAAGTTTAAAGTTTTATTAGGCATATTTATAAATGAGTAATTAAAATAAAGTAAACTAAGATGTTCATCGTTTAATGTTCAAACTTAATTATAGGAAGGTTATGCTTAAGGAACATTAATTTTTCTGCCTTTTCTGCTGCCAGTCTGTTTCTCTTTTCATCATATATTAATCCAGCACTGCTAAATAATCTCTCGCTTGGTACGTTTGTTGGAGGACAGGCTAAATGTTTCCTTGCAAGTTTACTCAAGTATGGATAGATATTCTGCGTATTTTTCCACCAACTAATAGGATTGTCACATGCAGCCAGGCGTTTTTCTTGGTGATAGCTCTCGATCATTTTTACTACATCTTTTGACATCGCGTAGGTCTCGTCATTGCTGCTTGACTCAAGAAACTGAGAGACAGATTCTGTGATAGATTTGCTTGTTGAAGGTGTTGGTTCTGTCACTGAAACTTTTATTCTTTTGGTGGGTGGCGAAGCGACAGATTCAAGAGATTGAAGCTCTTCAACTGCTTTGCCAAGTGATGATTTAACTCGTTCTAATGTACTAGGTGAAAATAACTTAGCTTTGTAACGTGGATCTAAGTAGGTTGCAAGAGAGTAACTTCATACAAGAACAGCCTCTCGTCTTTTCGCTTGCATCACTTTTGCGCACAATGAACTAGTTCTATTAATATAGTAGAATTTGATAATTTCCGCTTATTAATGACGTTTTATCTCAACGGTCCACATCCGCACGACATCCGCAGTCCAAAGTGCGGATGCGGATGCGAGAAAATGTGCGGATGTTCCGCGGATGCGGATGCGGATGCGGATGTGACCTACATCACTACTTACTAGTACAGTTCCCGCCGCTTCGCTGACGGTTAAACAGGCTAAACTACAAAAAAAGAACCCAGCCGTAAAAATTTTGAGCTTCACATTGTGTTAACATTTCTGAATCTGGTATCTCCCAAAACCTCCTCACCCCCATTCATACAACTTGGGGGCTAACCCCCTCCCCCATTACCTCCACCCCTCCCCATTACCTCACCCATCCCCAATTACCCCCACCCCCACCCTTCCCCCATTGCTAAACTACAGAAAAGAACACAGTCATGAAAATCTTGAGCTTCACATTGTCGCCCGTAATACAATTTCTGAATTTTTTTTACAATTTCTGAATTTGTTTCTCACAATTTCTGAAAGTGTGACGGACAGACGGACAGACAGACGGACAGCTCTCTTATTATATTATATAGATTATTATATCCTGATATTTTTTCAGTTGGTAACCACTAACCTCCTTCAGCAAACATTTCAGCTTTGACAAGATGATGTCATAGATTTTGACGCGAAACGTTAGCTCCTTTAGGCATTTCATTCTTTTATTCTTTGATAAAATGGGGTTAATTTAGCGTTTAAAATTTTTTTATGATTATTTTTATTAACATCGTTATTGTAATACAATTTATAACCAAATTAAACTCAAATGTTAAAAAGCTTTTTCTTTTTAAAAGAGTGAACGTGGGAATCCATTCCTTGCAAGGTCTTCCTTGTCGGAAAGGAAGGGACGGGGGACTTTCTTTGGATATTATTGTCGTTCCAGGAGGAAAGACCGTCTCGCTTCCATTGCCGCAAGCCCAGGGACCGAAAGTAACAGTTAATGTAAGTCCTTCACTATTTAATAATTCTTTAACGCCCAGCGGCAAATTTACTGAGTTTGTTCTCGTTAACGCTAAACGATTTGATTCACAGTCTTGGGAAAGACCCCTCATGGGCATTAAAGGATTATACTTTTTAAAGATAATCTTCCCTTCTCTCTCTCTCTCTCTCTCTCTCCCTCTCTCTCTCTCTCTCTGACCCTCCATTTGCTTAGGAGTAACTTTATTTGCATTTCATAAGCTATGCATCTTTTAAAACATTTTCAGGGTTTATTTATTTGAAAAACGAATCACTATCATCTTTGTTTTCAAATACTATACCAATTAACAAAACAAATAGTGTAGATTTTAATGAGTCAATGAACCTTCATAAACTTTTGAAACACGAAATATATCCTAATATAAGATGTAATATATCCTAATATGAGATATACTGTAATATATCCGGATCAATGAAAGAAAGCCACACCCCGCCTTCTTTAGTTAGCTTTATAAGGCTAACTAAGGAAAATATCACGACCTAACCTAACCAATCGTTAGGTCAACTGTACGCTCTTGACGATTGATTAGATTAGGTCGCTACATTTTCTTTAGTTAACATTATAAAGCTAACTAAAGAAGGCTGGGGGTGGCTTTCTTTCATTGATCCATATATCCTAATATAAGATCTACAGAAGCTAAGGCTAACAAAGACCCTAAGATCCACTCTAAGGCTAGCCCGAGAGAAAGGAGAGAGTAGGGGGTTAAGAGAAGAGAGGAGAATAAGGGGTTAAGTAAGGAGCAACACCTATCATTCGTGGGTTAACATTCATTCAGAAAAAGAGGGAAAAAGTCTCACCATCATCATCCGCCGGCCACTGCCGACAAGTCAGAAAAATAGTCGGAGAATATAGGAGAGGGGTGAAAGATGAAAAGAAGTAAAATAAGAACGCTTACAAACCATGCAAACAGTCTTAACTCACTGTCATACCATGCAAACTACAAACATGCAAGAAAAGAGTTAGAGACATGCAAAGTAAGGAGGATAAGAAAAAAAAAAAGTAGGTAAAGTTAAACAAAAAGTGGGTTAGTTTACGCTATGAGCGTAAGTTGTATATTTATCATGCCTTAACTTTTTTTTACAGTTATCAAACCTTCGTTAACAATTATTTCGCCTTTCTAATTAATCTTTAATTATAATATTCTTAATTAATTATAAACCTTTATTAATATTATATTTTCCAAAATTTTTTTATTAATTTTTAATCATGTATATTCTCTTGATTATATTACAATTATAAAATTATTATATTTTATTGCTAAAGGTTATTTTATTTTAATTAAAAAGACGTTTATTTTATTGGTTAATTATTAATATATATATATATATATATATACATTCAACTGCAAAGAACACGCAAACTCAAACCTTACCTTCCGCAACCGCAAATCCGCAAACTGCTTGCCATTTTTGGTGCCGCAAACGCAAATCCGCAAACGCAAACCATATTTCCAATTTTTACAGTGCTGGGCACTTCCGCAAACACTTCCGCAAACCGCAAATTCCGCAATCGCAATTTTAACTATAAAAAGTATCCAAAACATTAAAGAGGTATAAAAAGTTTTTATATCTTTTAATGTTTAATGTTTTAGCCTTGTTTTTATTAAAAACAAGGCTAAATAATTTATTACAATAAATCACTATTGTAGAAGAAATAAAAATACTACATATATTGATATATTATATTGAACAAAAACACCTCCTGCAAGTAAAGTAAATAAATTAAATAATAAATTTAATCATTTGAATTTCATAAATTTTGAGACTTAGACACGTTAGAGAAGACTGTACTGTAACTGTAGTAACTGTACACACATTACATTACACAAGTTAAATTAAGTTAACACTGTGACTGTAGCCCAGTGGCCACGTGGGAAATTTGCGGAAAGATTTGCGTTTGCGGTCTTAGTTCCGCAACGCAAATTCACCAATTTGCGATGACTTTGCCGCAAACGCAAATCCGCAAACGAAAAACATACTTCCGCAATTGCGGAATTTGCGGTTTGCGGAAGTGCCCAGCTCTGATATATATATATATATATATATGAGTATTATTAAAATTGTTTGTTATCGGTTTTCAGTTATTTGAAATCGCTGTATTATCTCGTAATTACTGTACGCTTGTTCTTGTGTTTTTTACAGTCAGACGTTACTGTTAAGATTTCCCATTCTTCGGGTAAATCACAAGTTGTCCGGATTTGTGTTTGGGCTTCTGGCCGAAGATGGAAACATTGTGCGCTTGGTAATGCCATTGTTCCAGTTCCAAAAACAGAGCAGCAGTTGACCACCGTTGGATTGTACCAGCATACTGAGGTGGTACTTTTTTTTTTAACCATGCGTACTTTTTTCATGACATTATGTTAAATATATAATGTATACAAAGATAACCTACCGTCGGGTACAAATAGCTGGATACTGGACCCCGAGGTTAACTGATGTGGCCCAGAATATCCGACTTTTGTAAATGACAAGGTTTATTATTATCTTATATATATATATATATATATATATATATATATATACACTTATCTTTTTTATTACTGTTATAATTCCTTATAATTAACATTCATTAATTCTATTTACGTTTTTGCAATTAAAATCACAAACCAAAGAATGACATATTAAGAATAAATAATAAATAAGGGGAAAAAGCTCCCATACGTTGCCATGGTAACGTACATCTGGAAAAACTTGAATTTCTGTTTTTGTTTCTCTCGTATCTGTAGGGCAGAGGAGACTAAGAAATTATTTTTCATAAATATGTAAATTCTGTAAATATATAAAACTGTAAAATCTGTAAATATGTTTGTTTAAACACTTAAAGATGTCTGTTGGAAGAACCAAAGAGTTAATTAAAGTTCAAATTTAACGCAGTTTTACTAAATGCAGCCTCCCGTAAGATCAGCGATGTGGGATCTGGTCACTTGTTGGATGGGTGCATTCAGATGATATAGCGACCCCGTAGATGGCTCGAATCTCACGTAAAGCCGTTCGTCCAACCTTAGTCACGTGACCTCTGCCTTAAATATAAACAACCCCCCAAAAAAAACAATTATCATCATTCACTGGGTGCTTCCTCTCCTTTACTCATCACTCAATAATGAATAACATTACAGTATCTTCAGCCTACATGCTTCATTTATCCGCTTATAAGTTTCTAGATTTCTAAAGGTTATGGTCTTCTCGAGATTAGTCTAGAATCTGAAAGCTCAGCTTCATCCAAAGCGACAATTACACTGCAGATTCTCAGAGCAAAGTTTTCCAAGGAGTTAATTTACGAAAAATCTAGCAACATTTTGCGATCTGTTTACAAACGTAAGTTAATACAAATATTGAAAATGACACTTTAAACATGGGATTTACTCTTAGATTTTCAGTGTTTATTTTTTTAGTTTTATAAGGATTGACTCAGTTTGGGAAATAGTTCTGAGCTACTCCAATTGTAAATTATATATATAATACAGTATATATAAAGGGTGATCCAGAGAAATGGGACCCAAAAGAAACCCCTGTAACTCTTAAAGTATAAGTCCTTTTATAAAATCATACGCATCATTCGAAAGAGGATAGTTACAAGTTTGTACAGGATTGTATAGGTTTTGACAATACAAGACAAGATAAGATACAAAACAAAATAAAAGTGTTAGTTAAAACTAACCCTTCAAGATGACTGCATGGACTGTGGAACAGCTGCGTTTCATAACTGAGTAATATTATGAGCATGGAAGAAGTGTAGTTTCAGCTCTTAGAAGGTGATTTTGACATCTGAAAATTTGTCTTGAAAGATCTTTGAGCTGAAACTACACTTCTTCCATGCTCATAATATTACTCAGTTATGAAACGCAGCTGTTCCACAGTCCATGCAGTCATCTTGAAGGGTTAGTTTTAACTAACACTTTTATTTTGTTTTGTATCTTATCTTGTCTTGTATTGTCAAAACCTATACAATCCTGTACAAACTTGTAACTATCCTCTTTCGAATGATGCGTATAATTTTATAAAAGGACTTATACTTTAAGAGTTACAGGGGTTTCTTTTGGGTCCCATTTCTCTGGATCACCCTTATATGCGCTTCGGTGGTGTAGTGGTTAGCGCCGCTGACTACGAATCCTTCGGCCTCTAGATCGAGACCCAATGACGGCAGGCAGCGTGCAGCAAAACCCAGCTGTTCATCTTTCCACACAATAAAAAAAATTGGTTGGTAGATAAATGGGTACCCTGGGTAGCCTAGTGGTTAAGACGCTTGGCTGCTGGTGGGGCGTGGTTCGGATTCCACGTTAAACTGTAGGTCTAAGTTGGAGTGATAAGCTTGACCGTCGTCAGAATGAACAATTCGGGCGGAAGCAAAACCAAGGTGTGTATATATATATATATATATAGGTGCTGGTTAAGTGTGCGGTCTACCTAGCTTTTAGTTAGCTTTATAAGGCTAACTAATGAAACTATCATGACTTAACCTAACCAATCGTTAGGTCAACTGTACGCCCTTGACGATTGGTTAGGTTAAGTCGTGATAGTTTCATTAGTTAGCCTTATAAGGCTAACTAAAAGCTAGGTAGACCGCACACTTAACCAGCACCTATATATATATATAATATAGAGAGAGAGAGAGAGAGAGAGAGAGCGAGTTTAAGATACGTAAATCAAATCAGTCGTGTAAACTGCTTGTAAATGTCTCTCTCTCTCTCTCTCTCTCTCTCTCTCTCTCTCAACACCTTTGCTTATTTGTGTTCGTCTATCTCTTTTTATTATCTCTTCCATTCGTTGTCTCTGACCTTAGGTAAAAGAGACGTCTGGTGTCGTATTTCTGTGTGGAGCAAAGGTCATCGAAATGAAAAGGTCTCGACGCCGAGAATATATTTACCTGTGACCTACGACCCCTGCTTCAGGTCAAAGTCAAAGTTTTACGTCGATAGATCGATGCTACCTTTCACTTCTTTCGTAATCAAGGTAATGCATTTCTGCAACGATAAAGTTAATCATTACAGTCTTAGTAACACACACACACACACACACACACACACACACACACACACACACACACACATATATAATATATTTTTTTTTTCCTTCAGGTATTATGCGACAAGGGTTTTGGTCTCGGTGAAGTACTACTGGGGAAACTCGTTCTTGGACCTCATTTATATCTGGGTGTAGCGCAGGGAAATACGCCCCCTGGTACGCTTTCCCACTGGGGAAAAGCTCTCACGCATACAGGTCCGGTGACAGCTTGGCACGCTTTGTATCAGTGACATTTATAGTTTCTTGTTAAATATTTATAATGCTGTATTTTATTGTTCTTTGTTATGCTTTTACACTTAGTTGTACCATGCACGGATAGGGTAAAATATGGGTCTCTCTCTGGGATTCTGCCAAAACTGACCAGTGAAGCCCATATCAACACGGCAATTTGTTGACGTTTTTTCACTACTGAATCGTGTCCCGGCTAAAACCGATGGTAGCCGTTTACATTGTTCTGCAACAGTTGGAGTTTGGAAAATGTATCGAATATATTAATAGCTTCTCAGCGACAAAATTTAAAAAATTTTCAAACCCCAATTTGTTGCCGATACGTAAACGGCTGCAATCGGTTTTAAGCACGGTACGATTTAGTGTTGAAAAGACGGCAAATATCGGCGGCCGTGTACAGTATGCTGTACAGTATGAGTACAGTATGCTGTACTCATCAAACTCAAACTCCATCATCATGTGTATATATAAAATTTAAGACCCGCCCTATATCGGTATTATCGCTTGATTTTGTGCAAGGAATTCAGCGATAATTGGAAACTACCATTATTCCCTTAGTTTTAGCGATAATATGAATACGTCTGATTAAATTTAAGCGACATGTTATAAAGAAATGTACAAATTTTGAGTGTGATTAGGATAATGTATGAGCTAATAAACAGGGTGACTCACAAAGGTATCCCTAGAAATAACTTGCTGCATAAATAGCTTTGGGAGCACCTTTTCTCCTACCACCCTGTTGAGAAGCTGTATAGCAATAAGATAACAATATTTTTTTTTGTTTTTCTACCCTGCATGGAACCAATTTTCTGATATATATATATATATATATATATATATATATATATACTGAGTAGGAGTGAAGTTGGTAAAAGCTAACACAACCTGTCATATATGACAAGTTGTAATAACTTTTACTTCGTCGTCGTGTGGTGGTAGCGCTCGCAACTTCTGGATGCTCAACTGCTCAACAGATCCCAGGCTCGAATCCTGTTGGAGCAAATTTATATATATATATATATATATATGATGAATATTTATATATATATATATATATATATATATATATATATATATATATATATATATATATATATCAGAATTGTAATGCTATTCCATTAAATAAAAGATTCTCGAAAATTGAGGGGAAACAATCCACATAAAAACTTCACCGACTGGTCTAACCTTTTAAGACAATGAAACTTTGCATTTATTCAAATAATAATAATAATAATAATAATAAACTAATAAAAGCGAACATGAAAACAAACCAGAGCCCCTCACCAGGGCCGCCGAAAGGGCGGGGAAGCCAGGTTAAATTCCCGGCGTCCGGACCTCTAGGGAGCCCGGAAAGAGGGGATAAAATCTAAAAATATTAAAAAAGCAATTGATTAAATAACAGAGAGAGAATATAATTAATGAACGTACATTTTATAGAGATTATCATAGTCAAACTGAAACAGATAAAATATTATCTGCGGTCCACCAATGCCCAAGACCGACTGACAGATCCGGGAACCATTGTAATTGAAAGCCAGTTAGCCCGTACTTTAAATTTCATCAGAATCATTTACAACTTTGCTAGAGAGAAGGCAAAGAAAGTACACTTCTAATTATGAAAATCTTGCGGTAAACAATTGTCTCGCCTGCATGGACTGGTACTGCATTTGTGAATTGTATATTTTTACTTTTGGTTACTTTTGGTGAGTTTAAACGACGGCTCAGGATCGACCTGCGGTCGACCCCTCTGCAGCATCCTGCCTCATTTGCGATATTTGTATGGTGATAGAATTAATATAATTGATTCGAAAAATAAAATGGTCATTTTCTTCCGAGCTGTTTATTCATATTGAATGTTTTGAATACTGACTTGGACATATAATCAGTTTGCGTGTTATGTACACAAAAAAATATTCATAATAAAATACTGAGTAAACAGGGGGGGCCCCCATATACCAATCCTTCCCCGGGGCCCGTGGTAGCTCTCTCCGGCCCTGCCCCTCACTACAACCACCAAAAAACCCCTCCTACTCCTCCCCCTTCCCCCCAAAAATCACACGAGTCAGAATTTCTTTTAACAAACAAACGAACATAAACGTTTCCTCTTTATTCAAATAGTCTCGATGGGGAACGCGAGTGAAGCTTTAGACCAACCTTTTTTTTTAAAAAAAGGTTAATTAACGCATCCATTGATGTGGAAACCAAAACCAAAAACAAAAACAAAAAAATGTAATATTTTCTAAAGACAAAACTAAAAATTGGCTCATATCAAAAGACATTATTTTCAGTTCTTTCAGTATAGATTTGGAAGTTCGGTTTGGAGTGCGCAACCTACTTTCAAAAAACTTCAATAGCGATTCCTGTTTTTTTTTTTTTTTCCTCTGAAAGAATCTGTATTCACGCTGTTTGAAAAGTGGTTGCACAGCCTCAACCAAATTTCCAAATCTATACCAAAAAATACAAACAAACCCAAACTTAAATTAAAGTTGTTTTTTAGACAAGAACTAATATGTAGTTTTGTTTTTATAACGTTGCAATATTAAAATATTACAAACAAAAAAAAAAAAATCCTCTTCTCTGCTGGAAAGTTTGGGCTACAGATTTACGTGACAAAATAAATATTGAAAGGGGACTTTAAATTACGAGAAAAATTTTGGGTAAACAGATTTTTTAAAAATGAGGTTTAATTCCTCAGAAAATAAAAATGGAAATCACTTTCTGATTTGAAAAAGGAACATGAGAGAGAGAGAGAGAGAGAGAGAGAGAGAGAGAGAGAGAGAGAGAGAGATATGTGGGAGGAAAGGGAAATACAAATTGTCTGCCAGTGAATGAGGGAAATCTGATGGAATATGAAAGCAACGAATCTCTGTGACAATTCTATTACTTGTGAGCTTCATGTGACAACATTCGTTCGTATTATGACCTAAATATCCGTCAGATAAAAAACCTGTAAAGAGATATGTGTCGTGAAATGTCTTTGATTTTTATTTATTACTCTTTAATTTTGCTTTATCTGCATTATTTTCACTCTTAATACTGATTTTTCACTCCTTTTCTAAACTTTTTACGAGGTAGCGTGGCCGCCATTTTGGACTCAATACGGGCCGCAGGGCTGTTACAGCTTTGAACAAAAACGGAGGATTTCGCATCGACAATTTTCACTAATTATAATTATCGGTTTATTTTGTTTAAGATAATAAATATGAGGGGGGAAAGCGAGTGTAAATTCATAATTTTAATACTGGATGGTGGAGAGAGATTGTAGTTAACTTTATATCACAAAATACATTTTTTAACACTATAACAACATTCTTCTAAGTACTCGTCACGAGACTACCTATGCCTCCGGCCTCAACGCATTTTCAAATCTCCCTCCCTGATGCCAACTTGTATTCTATATTTCAAACAATTATATTTTACATATGTTAATTTCATACAATTAAATCAGTTTACTACACTCCCCCCTAAAAAATTACCATTTTACTACACTCCCCCAAAAAACATTACCATTTTACTACACTCCCCCCAAAAAACATTACCATTTTACTACACTCCCCCCAAAAAACATTACCATTTTACTACACTCCAAGAAACATTATTAAATTTCCTATTTAAAAACCAATACACGATAGATGAAAGGTATATATATATATATACACACACACACACACAGTAGAATCCGTTTATTGTAATCACCGATATTGTTATCAATCGCCTAATGTTATCAGAATTAACAGTTACAAAGCATCGAGGTTAAATTACATTATAAAACCTCCGCTTATAGTAATCAGAGTTTCGGTTATAGTTATCAGAATCTTAAAATGACTCATAAAATATCGTGTACAGACGCACTCATGGCGAGGAAAAAAGTGCCGATTTTTCAGCAGCTGAGATGTGGATTAAGACAGAGTGGCCAAAAATTATTGCTGAATATTCACCTGAAAACGTTTACAATGCAGACGAAACAGGACTTTATTTTCGTGCAATGCCCGAACATACTTATTTGTTTAAACATGAAAGCTCCAAAGGATTTAAAACCTCAAAATAACGCGTTACAATTCTTTGCTGCACTAATATGAACGGTGAGAAACAAAAACTGTTAGTGATTGGAAAAAGTAAAAATCCTCGGTGTTTTAAGGGTGTGAAAAGTTTACCAGTGGATTATTGCTCAAGTTCAAATGCGTGGATGACAAGTGTCATTTTTAACAACTGGTTAGTTAAATGGGATACAAATCTGAAACGAAAAATTGTTTTGTTGGTGGACAACTGCACAGCACATACATGTAATGTGTCATTAAAAAACATTAAAATAATCTTCTTGCCTGCAAACACGACATCACTGATTCAACCATGTGACCAAGGAATCATACGGACTCTAAAGGCTTACTACAGAAGAGAAATGCGTAGCAGAATTTTAGGAGAATTAGATGAGACTCAAGAAAAAACTGATGCAAATGATATTGCTAAAAGAATTTCCCTCCTTGATGCCCTACATCTTATAACAATGTCATGGAAACAAGTGACTGAGAGAACCATTGAAAACTGTTTCACAAAGGGTGGCTTCTTTAAGAAGGGCACGGAAACATCTCCAAATGAAGAACCCGATGCTATTGAAGAGGAAATCATGGAGAAAACCCCAGATGGTATGTCAGAAGAAGATTTTAAAAGCTGGTTGGCCATTGATGAGGAAATTCAAGTGGCAGCTACCATGACATCAAAATATGCCAAACTGTTACTGAAGCAGGCTCTGAATTGGCTGAAGAAAGGGAAGAGAATGAAGACACTAAACAAGAAGATAGTCCAGAAGACCCTCCAACAAACGCTCAGATGCGAGAAGCTCTGCAAATACTTCGTCGCGGCGTGCAACATCGATCTGCTGAATTTCAAAAGCATTATGATTATGAACGTTTTATTAATGACTTACTGCAAACAAACCGCAGGCAAACAACACTAGATGAATTTCGATAGTAAATATTAAAGGTATGAATTTTTTAAATTGTTTTATTACTGCCTTTTAACTATTTTAACTTTTCTGTTTTAGCATACACCGCTTTATGTTATCAGTCGGTTATTATCATCATCAATATAACTGCGTCCCAAAGTGATTATAATAAGCGGATTCTACTGTATATATATATATATATTATATATATATATATATATATATATATATATATATATATTATATATATATATATATATATATATATATATATATAATCATTTACCTCGAGTTGAAGGTGATACTTCAAGCCCATCTTTTCCAGATGAACATTAATGGATCCAGGATTCAGATGCTTCATATCTGCTTCAAGATATAACTCCAGATATAACTTTAAGACTTAAGCTTACCCATAAATCTTTTTATTTTTAATTTCCAAAAAGTTTCCATATAAGCGATGCAACTTTTGAATTTTTTTCGCCGGGAAAAAACAAAAAAACAATTTGTAACAGTGGAAACAGGATATCCACTTACGGGGAAAGATATTTTTCCTGCTTTGCTTCTTCGATTACATATATAGTTTTTCTTGGCATGAAGTACAAGAATTAAAACTTGTTTTTACAAAAGTTTATATAAATAAAATAATAATTTTCTTATGATATTCCGAAAAGGCAATGTGATGCAACCCCTGTTTGATTGCATCTATTACGTATGGGTTCACTCGTTCAAGATGGGCCGGATGCACACGGATGGTCTTTAATTTACGTATACGCACAACTATCTGCGGCTTGCTTAAAACTCCTCTTTTTTTTGCCAACGTTATTATACCTTCAGCTAAGAAGAGAGGTTTGGGAGGTATTATGGATAGAAATAACACTCCTTTATAACATTTATTTCACAGAAAATAAAAAGAAATTTAACATAATTTAACATATTTCTGAATTCGTTCTCACAATGATACAATTTTTAGGTCATTAACAAATTTTGACTCCGAATTCCGAATATTTTTTCTTAAAGTAACTGGAGGGAATCATCAAATGTGTTATACAAAGGTATTTTTCTTATATAGACTCAAGAAATAAACTAACACAGCAATCAATTAAAATTCCTTAAAATAAATAAAAAAAATTACTTGAAAATAAAATTTGTTTCAAAAGTTCGACGCGAGTCCCACAGATTTTTCATGAAATTAATTGTCAAAAGTTCTGCGCGAACTCCGTAGATTTTCTAGGGAACCAAGATCGCCAAAAAAATATTTGAACACGAAATTTTTCGATGTTATTCGCGGAAATTCAAGCACAGTAAATTCAACAGATTTATAATTTAAAATAATGGAACGTGAAATGAGGAATATTTTTAAAATTGGCCAGACCCTTTCGGGTACTATTTTCACAAATTTCTTGCCTGCCGACTACCACTTCATTTACAGAAGAAGTCCAAAACCATAACTAATTCATGTTAAACCTATATCCTCTAAGTTGCACCTTAGAATTAAAGGAATGCCGCCTTACAATACATTAGTGACCTATCAAGAAGCTTTCGTTACTCGACGTCATTCGTACAAAAATATATGGACTCTTGATTGGTCTAACCCAATGTTTCTCAGCTGAATTTCCCCCTATTCCCGTGTCGGGGTCTCAGGTCGGCGCGAACCCTTATCAGCCTACAGGGGGTAAACATTCACGAAGCATGTTTTTTTTTTGTTTTTTTTAGCGCACAGATCACTACTACAGGGGTAAATAAACTACTACCCGAGGTGGGGTGGTGGTGTCGCGACCCACCGTTTGAGAAACACTGGTCTAACCTCTTTTTCGTTACATCTAATCTCGGCCTTTTCTAAGGAAATGATCGAAAATCTCTCTCTGTCGAGGGTTTGCTCCAACCGTTAAATTCAAAATGTTACCTCAAGATTGACAATCGCAATCTATATAAATTTCAAATGTTTACATTCGACCAACCTTTTATCATGACAGAGAGAGACACCCCCCCCCCCCCCCCCCCCCCAAAAAAAAACCCAAAAGAAAAACTTTTACAAGCGCCAAAAAGAAAAAAAAACATGTTCTTAAAATAATTTCTTTCTCTTATCGACATATTAATTGCGCGTTCACTGGGGCTATTGAAGAACAGGGACCCCAGCCTTCTTTAGTTAGCTTTATAAGGCTAACTAACGAAAATATCATGACCTAACCTAACCAATCGTCAAGGACGTACAGTTAACCTAGCTCCCGTTCACTTTCGTACGTATTCATTAGTCCACAAGGAAATGGTTTTCTTTCCCTCACGAATATTGTGTTTTATCTCACTTATTCATTTATTTCTATGCCTAAAACTTAAAAGATTTAATTTTCACATCACGCGAAATTGAAAAACTTTAACTTTGAACTCTGATTTTTTATTTTAAATTTTTATTATGTATTTTATTTATTTTTAGACGCAATTAATACGCTTTATTTTTATTTTGATACGAAATTCAGGAAATTCGTCTATCACGACGACACTCGTAAAATGGAAGCTTAACTATGGTTTAAACTCTTTAAAGCAATATTTTTGTTCAGTTTATAGTTTATTTAACGCCTATACCGAGTTCAATAATTTATAACGTTGTTTACAGGGCCAAAATTCAAAGCTAAATAGTCTCTTTCATGACATATCGTCAATCGTAGAAGGACGCTGTATCAACCATGTATTACGACCACATGATTTCACTGTATTTAATGGTTAAATTTATGTATTATGACCATATGAATGTATGTGCTTATCACATATTTACAACATCGTTTTATCAGTTCGGTTAATTTACCAACAATAATTTTTTAACCTCATATATAGAGGATGATGATAAAAAAGGTGTTCCGAAAAATATTTATGTAACAAGTTATTTCTGTAACACTTTTTTTTTTTTTAGGGATCACCCCGTATAATTTTAGTCTTAATCGCCGTCATCCGGTGCGAGGGTAAACATAACATCATCTCATTAGTGATACTTAAGAATTTAAGCTATGTGTTTGGATATACATTCCAATCTTATTTACTAACACTCTCTCTCTCTCTCTCTCTCTCTCTCTCTCCCTCTCTCTCTCTCTCTCTCTCTGCTTGATTTTCTATTTATACTTTTTCCAAATGTAAATAAATAAATATATAAATGTATATTTTTAAGGGGCCTTTTGGAGTATTCAGTTTAAAAATTTTCCTGAAAAATCCTTTCATAAAGATAAAATGAAACAAAATATAACTGGTCTATTTTTATCTCTTTCCATCATTAAAGCATGTAAAAATAATAAGTCATTTAGATATATTTATTTAAAAGGATATGAGAAAACTGTATTATATATATATATTAGGGCCCTGCGAATCACCATTTTTTTTTTTCGAATACAATCTCAAATCAAATCATCCCAAACAATTCAAATCGAATCGAATCTCGAATCGAATCAACTGTACACATATAGATTATAGGGTATATATATACTGAATTAAGTTTCAAATTAAACAGAAAATGGTTTCTTTGTTTAGAATGTTTATTTAGAGTAATAAGCATAAAATTAATTAAATCTTGTTGAGAACAAAGGACAAAGAAAATCCTTCTAAAAAAAATGTATTAAGTATTTGATCATGAGGAGGAACGATGGTATTAAAGTTTGATGAAAGTGTTATTGCGCGAGAGATTGGTCTCAGTATATTGATTGAATTATAATCGAAGTTAAAAGAAAAGTGTTTATTTACGAAAGTGTTCTTCAAAACAAATCACTGATGTTGTTTACCGGACTCAATGGAGATTCGAAAATATCGAATCGGAGCCCAAGCTAACGAATCAAATCGAATCCTCTCTCCCGATTCGAAATCAAATCGAATCTCGAAGCTTCGCAGGGCCCTAATATATATATATATATATATATATATATATATATATATATATATATATACACACGCACACACACACACACACACGTGTGTTTCTCGGAGTTTAAAAACTTCAGCGCTGAAGGTAAGAACTTTGAGAAGTTGCTTCAGCTTTCTAATTCATACTCTACTCTGTTTCTTGTGTATGTCAGGACAAGAGAGATATTTCATTTCACTTCCGCACTTCCATATTGAGTGGAAGTCCTACTAAAGGACTTGTAGAAAGGTTTTCAAACTCTCACAGCTTTTTTTGGGGTGGAGTGGGGGTGAGACGAACGACAAAATTGGTGAGTTTTTATTTATTTGTATTTTCAGATTAACAATTTGTTACATAATGTCCAATTTACCAAGTTCATTCTGGCTAATGCCAGACGATTTTATTAGTCTTAAGGGATAATACCCCCATGCAAGGAAAGGTTAATTCTCTTTGTGTTTTGATAATTTATATTGATAAAGTTTAAATATTTTTAATGTTAAAACAATTATTGTAACTCACGTGCAAAAATATTAATTAAAAAATAAAAATAGATAGTTCTTTCTTGAACACCCTGTTTATATACTGTTTATATAGTTTTTTGATCTATGTAACAGGAAAAAAAATTTCTTATACGTTGTAAAGACAAGCATATTCTATATAGATAGTTTAAATATATAAAATAGATTTTCTTTTAATTAGACCTACAGGGTACACCATAGGCTTATGAACTATTTTCAGCTTTTTTATTTTTCAAGTAAAAATATACAGATAAGCATAAAGAGACAATAAAATACTTACTAAATGTTATAAAAACAAAGAAAAATATTCAATAAACGTGTTATAATTTTCAAAGATTTTTATATTCATTAATTTCAGGCATTGATCCTAGAGGATAATATGTAATATCTTCAACTCTTTTTAACACTTTTAATAGTGATAGCAGCACTGAGGGACAGGAAAGCACGTCATATTCAAAATCCCAACCATATCATGATTGATATGTAATTAATTGATATGTAATTAATTGATATGTAATTAATAAATGTCTGTAGTAAAACTAATTGTACATGAATCCAATGGATACATAGCTCCTAGGTGCAAGGTTAAGGAAACTATAATTGAATTTACTTGTATATTAACGGTCATTACCTGTATATTACCTATATATTAACGGTCATAAATAACACTGCACAAATTAAGTATAACTATAATTAAAGCTATATACAAACAAAAGATAACAGAGCGCCTCGGTGTCGGCGTCCCGGATTTGATGAGGTGAGTAAGGCAGCGATTGAAACAGTGAACGTCTTGTTGAAAAGGTTACACGACGGATGAAGTGGTTGCAGGCTTGCAACAGCGATGAAGTTCTTGTTGAACGAACGAGAAGTGAGAATAAAAGGTCGAGTGGATGGATGTTAAGTGAGGTGAAATTCTGGCGAAGGAGGTCGAGCGAGGTTGAAAGATCGCAGTCGAATGAAATGGAACAGATCGAAGTTGAGCGAGCAGAGGTCAGTTACTACGACGAAAAATCGGAGAGAGAGTGGGAAATGGGCGAAGTGAGAGCGAAATGAAGGGGACGCAAGCTTTTATAGCCACCCTCTGGTGAGATGGAAATTTATCGCGGTTTCTCCTGTTTTGGATCACCCTGTATATTGTATGCCGAGTCTGAATTTTCAGGCCATTTTGTTTAATACCGCAGAGCTATTAGACGAGAGAGACATTACACTCAGTTCCATTATTTAAGTCAAAATATCTGAATACTGTATTTAAAATGTTAAAATGTATTTTACTGGTCTTTTCTTTACTGTAAAATACTCCTACAAATGACACTCCTTTATCGTCAGTTTAACATCCTGTTTTTTACAGTGTTAAGTATAGCCGATCCTGCTTACATCGTTAATGTGTTGTTTTTGTTGGCACATAATAATAATTCGTCAGGAGAGCCAGAAACTGGCACAGCTCTCAGGCAATGCAGCCTATTTATTGCCTTAACTCCTGTATTATTATTAACCAACATCATCGGGACTCGAAACCCCGATTTCATTGTCTTAACTTCCCTTATAGGGAAACGGTGTTACCCACTGATCTGCTGACACTGGTTTCTACTCGCATACGTAATGGTACTCTAGCTTATAATACTGCAGATGTAATTTATCAGTTACGAGAAAATTATTTTCTTTGAGTGAGAAGAACGCTAAAGGAATTGGTTTTAGTAACGGAACCTTATCAGCATATCCTGCCCACATACGCAAATAGGTTAATTTGTTATATTTATATATATAAACAGTAAGGAATTGCTCATCAAATGACTCATTAGGCCTCATAATTATTAATTGCTGAAATAACATATATGGAACATTGTCGCAAATAGTCCTTCCAGCCATAATAACGTTCAGCCTGAATGTCTGATATTAGATAAGCGCTGATGTAATTAATTTTAGTAAAATATATTTTATACACACACACACACACACATACACACACACACACACACACCACAGAGGGTTGACAAAAAAAAATAGACATCACGATGATTGTCCAAATGGCAAAACTCATTAATGGAATGCCAGAACGTGTTTCAGCTTTACATAATAGAAAAGGAAACGCAACACCATTCTAAATATACTGATTTAATAATAATAATAATAATAATAATAATAATAATAATAATAAAATTATTATTTGTTGACTTTTATTATTAAATAAAAAACTATGGAAAAACCAAAGGTGTCTATTTACTTCGTCAACTCTCTCTCTCTCTCTCTCTCTCTCTCTCTCTCTCTCTATATATATATATATATATATATATATATACACACACACACACACACACAACCACAAGGAAAAGGAAACACAAAGTCCGAGCGCTTTCGTGATATATTCACATTATCAAGGAGGAATATATCACGAAAGCGCTCGGACTTTGTGTTTCCTTTTCCTTGTGGTTGTTTGCTTATATATATATATATATATATATATACACAGTATAGTTAGTTAGTTTCATGCATGTCATGTGGAACTTCACTGTTTACAGTGTAAGCAATAAATTTAAAAGTTACAAATTAATTTAACGGATCTTTTAAACTATTCCCCCCCCCCCCCAGCTTCAGAGAGGGGAGACATAGTTTAAAAGGTCACTATTAGGGGGGTAGGAGATAATTTAACTGGTTTTACTTATCGTTGAAAAGATCAACATCGGGGTGGTGATTGTTGAAAAGAGTTTTTCTTATACAGACTTTAAATCTGAATCTATTTTCTTCTATGGTATTTCTTGGGCAAATTGATATTAACAAAGATATAAGCAATTTTTGGATCGATTAAAATCGATTGAAATTATTCGTTTTACCCTTGGGGGTCGATTATGATATGATAATAGGTTTTTCTGGTGTATTTTGGTGTGTTTTATTCAAATCTGACTTTCATTTCTTGCGCAAATAAAATATTGAATGCCCGGTTAGGTTAATTGAATGCCCGGTTAGGTCAACTGTACGCCCTTGATGATTGGTTAGGTTGTCGTGATATTTTCGTTAGTTTTAATGAAAATATCGCGACTTAACCCAACTAACGAAAATATCACGCCAACCTAACCAATCATCAAGGGCGTACAGTTGATC
Source organism: Bathynomus jamesi (assembly GCA_023014485.1). Lineage (NCBI taxonomy): Eukaryota > Metazoa > Arthropoda > Malacostraca > Isopoda > Cirolanidae > Bathynomus > Bathynomus jamesi. The sequence continues at coordinate 778,363 of JAJOZX010001601.1, forward strand.
TAACCGGCCATTCAACTAACCTAACTGGGCATTCAGTAATTTATTTGCGAAATAAATGAAGGTCAGATTTGAATAAAACACCAAAATACACCAGAAAAACCCATTCCGATCAATCATACATTCCTATGAGGGCTTATCGCGGCATTCAAGGATTAGGATTCCAGCACTGGACTGTAAATCACAATGGTAATTTTGTTGAGCCAAACGGTGTACATACGCAGCATATATAATCTTACTGACACAAGCATAAACAACGCATTAAAGAAATGATGGGATGCAAGCGCGATTTCTTACACTGGTACTTGCAAGAATTTATGTGGCGCGATGGATTTAATCGAAATGCTTTTAATAATTTATGTATAAAAAAAAAACCTTTGGTTAGCTTCCGCCCGAATTGTTCATTCTGACGAAGGTCAAACTTTTCACTCCACCTTAGACCTACAGTTTAACGTGGAATCCGAACCACGCCCCATCAGCAGCCCAGCGTCTTAACCACCAGGCCACCTAGGGTACCCATTTATCTACCAACCACTTTCTTTATTGTGTGAGCATATTATGTGAGCATATTAAAATATTTTATCCTATGTAAATAATGGTTCTCTATTTATTATACGTTTGCAATAAATAATAAATTTGTTGTTATTGTTTTCTTATCTTATTTTGGTTAATTTGCAGAGTTTAAACTTTAGGGGGGATATGATAATAAAAACCCACTCTAATAGACAGAGTTTATTTCCACAACAGTTTCGATGCCCACCGGCATCCTCTTCGGGTGGATACAGAAAAACGAATGAACCAAAATCAAGAGGGAAAACAGTCCAGGGACCATTAAGAAATTCGCACCTAGGTTAGATCCCGTTCTCTCCACACTGGAAGGGCATTTTTTTTTTTTTTAAATTAAAGCGACCCACTTATAAGTACATTCGCACAAATTTAAAACTATCTTCTTGTTCTATACATACAGATTCTATTATTTTTTTACATAATTATTACATTTATTATTAAATTTATTACATTTGATATTGCATTATTATTTATTACAGAAATTATAAATTTATTATTACACTGATTATTACACTGTTGTTTATTATACAGAAATTATAAACCGAAAAACGAATGAAAAAGGCGAGAAGGAAACAATCCAGAGACCATTAAGAAATTCGCACCTAGGCTAGATCCCGTTCCCCCAATCCCAGAAGGGCATTTTTTATTAAAGGGTCCCGCTTATAAGTACATTCGCACAAATTAAAACTATCTTCTTGTTCTATACGTAGATTCTATTATTTTGACATAATAACTGCAGTAATTATGTCAAAATAATAGAATCTGTATGTATAGAACGAGAAAATGGTTTTAATTTGTGCGATGTACTTATAAGCGGGTCCCTTTAATTTAAAAAAAATAAAAAAATGCCCTTCCAGTGTGAGGAGAACGGGATCTAACATAGGTGCGAATTTCTTAATGGTCCCTGGACTGTTTTCCCCTCTTGTTTTTGGTTCATTCGTTTTTCTGTATCCACCCCAAAGAGGATGCCAATGGGCATCGAAACTGTTGTGGAAATAAACTCTGTCTATTAGAGTGTTTTTATTATATTTTTGACCTTCACGTAGAAAAAAAGTGAAGTTTTTGCATTTATTTTGGGGGGGATATAATTGAAAAGATCAACATTGGGGTGGTGATTGTTGAAAAGAGTATGTTGGGGGGGGGAAATAGTTTAAAGGATCCAATTTAACTTCTATCTTATTCCTTTGTTAATAATAAAATTAATTTCGTAGTTGGGGATCAGTAATCTTTTCCAATTACATGTTTAAAGGTGCTTTTTTCATTAATTCAATCAATTACACTGTTTAATTTAATTATAATATTCTTATTTTATCTTTATTAACCCTTTAACGACGACTGATACAAATTGGTAGCGTTTCAAATACACGCATTCATACCTTAACTTAAGTTCTGGCGTTTTAGGGTGAAGTGTGTCAAAAATATAGGTTTCGAAATATGAAAGTATATTAAAACGAAACACACACACACACATACACACATATATATATATCCCAAACCAGGATTTGAACGCAGGACCTCTGACTCGTAGGAGCGGGCAGTGGCCACCTGGTGGGGAATATTTTGCATATGCAAAAAGAGCGCATGCTCATGCTTATTATTTCCATATCAATAAAGTCTATCATTATCATATATATATATATATATATATATATATATACTTCCATTAAAGGTTAATGAACTACTATCCGTAATAAGGGAAACAAAGTCCCACATTAAGGCAAGGAAGTGTAGCCGTCTTTCATTTTCATTTATCTCAATTTGTGTTTAAACTTCGAGTTTCCAAGTTAGTCTTCTGATACAAACAAATGACGGCTCATACACCGGCGGCCGTTCCGTTTTACGTTTCTTCTTCTTGTCGTGATGTTCCCGGTTTCGTCTCAACAATTAAGGTATTGTTGAGATGCAGCTACGTCACACTTTGTCGTCTCAACAATTAAGGTATTGTTGAGTTGCAGCTACGTCACACTTTGGGAGCGGGAAACGCTATATATTGGATTTCCCGACGATGGGGTCAGAGAGACAAAGAGAGTTTGTGAGAGTGAGTGGGAGAAGCAGGAGTGAGAGAGTGTAAGAGGACGAGAGCGAATGGGAGTAAAAGAGAGAGAGAGAGAGATAGAGAGAGAGAGAGAGAGAGAGCTCTCCGCATGCGTCCAAGATGCAAATGGCGTATGATTTGAAAACGAAGTTCGAAGTGTTCCCAGAAAAATCATGATTTCGGTGCGAACTGTATTTTAAAAATTTATCTCAATCGTAGTTTTGTATATTTAACTAATCATAAGGACCATTTTTTCATTAATATATAAAGGAAAAACGACCGTAATGCGTGCGACTTGATTTACGGATGCGAGGCAAAGCGTTTACTGGCAGCTTTTTTGAGGGAAACAAGGCTCTAGCGAGCGATCTGTAAAGCAGTTTCGACGCGGTCTGTGAACTGGCAATACACGGTGCGGGAACGAAACCCCGAATCAAAATTATAGATCGAACTATAAACTAAAAAAAACAAACAAAAAAACCTACAGTCAAGCGTTCCGTAGAATCAAAACTGAAAAAAATAAATAAAACTTGTAAAAACCGTCATTAAAATTTCATCTGAAATGTAAAAAAAAAAAAAAAAAAGGGAACCCCCCCCTCCTCAAAAAAAAACCAAAAGTTTTGTACCCCAAAAACTGAAAAAAACCCACCCTCTAACCCTCCCCGATCCCCTAAAAAAAAAAAAAAATTCTAATTTTCTTCTTCCCGAAAAAAAAATTTGAATTCTAAAAATTCTACGACCGAATTCTGTTCTACTTCATTCTCACCTCTTCTATAAGTACTCTACTCTGCTGACTAAAACAGTAAATAAAGGTTTACTCTTCTTTTAGCATGTTGCTTCACGCTTTTCACTTGCTTATTATGCTCACCAAAAAATGGAAAACTCTCTACCATTTTTAGTGTAGTTTAGACGAACATTATAAATATCTATTTAGTAACACTAAACATGTATATTATAAAGAGTATATATATATATATATATATATATATCGCATGAGCACTGTAAACTAATATAGAAAGCTCAGGTTAACTGTAATAATGGTAATGCAGTAGGTTATGTAGCTAATTGCTTTAATTGCTGCATGATAGAAATTGTACAATTTGTATATTATTAAAAAAATACAGAAACTGTTTTATTAACCTTATTTAGCAGCCTTGAAAAAAAAAAAAAATAAAAAAAAAAATATATATGTAATGAAATCCTTGTATTTAGTTCGTGTGTATGATATCTTGTATTATATATATATATATATATATATATATATATATATATTGATGGAGAGAAGTGCCATGGTGAGAGTGACATTTATATTCATTTTCTTTAGTAAAAAAATTTAAAAATAGACGCATTTTAATCATTTATTAACAACAAATCAATAACTATTTATAAAATAAATATTACATTATCGTAATTGTTGCTAAGTTGCAATAAGTAATTTTAAATAGGAGCAAGGGAGAGAGACCTTTGCAACTGTAAATCGAAGTAATTATTTTAATAAATTTGGTTCTTAAGCAGTTGGCTTTACTGGGCTCTTGAATTAATTAAAGATAAAAATTTCACTTCATTCATAGATATATATATATATATATATATATATATATATATATATATATATATATATATATATTCCTTAACTTATGTATTATTCTTATCATAGCCTAAAATAATCAGTAGGCCTATGTATTAAAGCAGTGATGCCCAAACTGGGACACGCGTAACACCTATGACACAGTAGGCCAGTTACGGTGGCACTTTTTTTAATCTCTAATATGAAAGTAAGATAGTAGGTATGTATTAATTTTGTTACGGATCATTATGGCACGTCAGTACGATACAACTTTTAGGCATGGCACTGTGCTTAAAAAGTTTGGCTATCACTGTACTGAAAGCTTGTCTTCCATATTTTTATGAAATTCAATACTGAAAATGTTAATGTACGTACACTAATTAGTACTCCTTTCCAAACAACCAAGTAATTTTTTTTTATAAATATTGCTATTGCTCTGACAATAATAATAATAATAATAATAATAATCTTTATTTTAAGTATACAGAAACATCATACTTAAACTTCAAACTACTCATTTATTATTATCACACTTGAAAAGAGTGTTTATATTTATATATCTTTCACACTTTCAACCTTTCAAATGTTCCGTGTGATGATTCCTCATTTCAGGGAGGTCAAGCTTGTTGTCCCTCCTCTTGAGTTGGCCTAGTGAAGTAAAGAGTTGGTTTCTTGTGCTCTTCACTTCAAATAGCCAGGTACTCCCGGCTCATCTGGAATTGTTCTGAGCCAGGTGTATAGTCTTCTTTTGAAGATATCCGCCGCTACACCACTCGCGTTCCTTAGTTCCTTGGGCAGCTGGTTGAACAGTCTTGGTCCTCTCACAGCAAAACTATTTTCCTTCAGGGTTGAGGATGTTCCCTGTCTAGCCTTTAATTTGGAAACATGACACAGTCTTCCTTTTCTACTTTCCACTGTTGTTTGGGGAGTTATAGGCAGGCATGGAGTAATTGTAATTTATAATTGTAATTGACTGTAATTAATTAAATTTTTTCGTGTAATTGGTAAGTAATTGTAATTGACTATCTAAAATGTAATAATGTAATTAATTACATTGGGAAACCAACATAATTGATACAATTACATTTAATTATTTTCACTTCCATTTTTTTTTTTTGGCTTCTCAAGCAAATTGAGTCAATTACTTGCTTAACCTACTTGTTCATTATGTCTCAGGAAACTTTCTTTTGAAATAAAATGTTATTCTTTGTATTTGAAATAAAATGTTCCATTTATTTCAAATGTTCCTAACTACAGTGCCACCATTTTTTTGCCCTTATTATTGTTATTATTTTGATAAAATAAATACCATTTTTTTTTGTCTTATATTAGTATTTTTGAGTGCCTTATCTTTGGTTTCATTAGACCATATCACATACAGTACATATGTCTAATGTTCAATTGTCCATACCAAGACCTGCTTGATGAAAAATACAGTTCCGTGCAATGTTAAAAAAAAGAGTAAATTTTATTGACCTAATATTATCTACTTTTCATTCAAGATGATGATGGCCAAAACTGAAGATAGAATTGAAATATCTCGGTAGAAAAGCATGACATAAATCAAATAGTGTGTATTTATGAAAATAAATGCAATTCTTTGGAAATGTAATTGTAATTAATTATTTTACTAAGTAATTATAATTGTAATTAAGTATTTCACCATCTACAGTAATTGTAATTGTAATTAATTATTTTACTAAGTAATTATAATTGTAATTAATTATTTTACTAAGTAATTATAATTGTAATTAATTATTTTACTAAGTAATTATAATTGTAATTAAGTATTTCACCATCTAAAGTAATTGTAATTGTAATTGAGAATATGTCAAGTAATTGTAATGGTGATTAATTACACTGACCAAGTAATTGCCCCATGTCTGGTTATAGGGTTCAAAGTAAGATTAGGGATTAGTGCCTCCATTATTTTCCAAGTACAAATAATGGTGTATCTCTCTCTTCTCCTTTCCAGTGAATATAAATTTAATTCACGTAACCTTTCTCAGTAATTTAGTTCTTTGTATCCAATAATCTTGACTGAGAAGCTTCTCTGAATCCCTTCTTCTACGCGTAGTTGACTAATATCTTCTTTTTTATATGGGCTGTGAAGATCGAGCAATATTCCAACTTGGGTATAATCAGTGTTTTCAATAGAGGAATCATTATATTCCTAGCCCTTCTTTTAAAGGTTCTCAGTATCTGTCCAATTATTCTTTTTTCTCTGTTTACCGCTACCTTATTTGGTGTTTCAAATATATATATATATATATATATATATATATATATATATATATATATATATATATATAAATAATTTAAGTTACTACCGTTCGCAAAAGCGTAAATTTAGTCATTTATCACTAAAATAAATAAGAAAAAGAAAAAATTGAAGGGATAAATGAGTGTTAAGCCCCTCCCACCAAATAAATGTGTGTATGTATATATATATATATATATATATATATATATATATATATATATACACAGTATATATAGAGAGAGACGGAAATAAATCGTAAATGACAAGCCGGTAACTTTCTTCAAAAGGGTTTTCTAAATTTACTGACACCCGGATTATATCTTTTATCGTTGCTCGACATTTCACCGACGATCTCCCTGCATGAACACTTCTGACAACACAATCCTTCATACGTAAAGTTTGGAAATGAAGCAATCCAAACAGTGTGTGCCAAAAATGTCTCAAATTCTATAAAAGATGATTTTCTTGGGTCAAAAGGGTTGCGTTGCACCCGAAGGAAAGATAATGGTGACCACTATATATATATATATATTAGCCATAAATTATCTTTACAAATTCATTTGAAATTAAATTGAATTTGTAAAAATAATTTATGGACACCATATATCTATGGACGTAGATATGGTAACCACAGCCCAGTACTCAGTGGGTAACACCGTTTTCCTATAATCGAAGTGAAAACACTGAGGTCAGGGGTGAGTTCGACTCCCGACTCCTGATATGGTAATAACAATACAGGAGTCAGTGTAGTAAGTCGTGTTCATCTGGTCTGAGCGATGTGCTACTTTGTGATTATCTTCATCAATTATTAAATGTGGTAATTTTCATTTCGTGTATTTACTACTGCTTGACATATACGCAAAATGTCCACATCTTTGGACAGTTCGAGTTTCTTCCAAACGACACATCGTGGACGTGGCATTTTCTCGACAAGTTTTTTTTGGGGGGTTTAAATTAAGTTAGGTAAGATGACATCACGTTAGGTTAGGTTTAGTCAGGTTAGGTCAGGTTTGGTTATTAGAGTATCGATCAAATTCTTCGTTGACGAAAGATCTAAAGGTCCTTTAAGTTTTGTAACTTATGTCTGAAGTGGAAACTCCACAAGTACCAAAAGTAAATAGATATAATGCATTATATATATATATATATATATATATATATATATATATATATATATATATAACAAATAATAAAACCAGCACTTGGTAAAACATCTTGTTTATTCAATCGCGACAGTTTCGGAGCAGACGTTCTCCATCATCAGGCAATCTAAACGAAAAACATTCCATGTGAGGTATATGAACTACGTTATGTGCAATCCTGCTTATTAATAACAATGAGTGGCAAAAGTAAGCACGAAGAAGTAAAACCTAAGTTAACATAAGAACTTCCTATACAGTATAATGAAACATAAAATCAAGGATAGGATGGAATATATATATATATATATGAATAGAAACGACATAAGTATTAAGGAACGTTTCTGCACACGAGGAGGAGAGATAACGAAATAATGAAAAATGAGGCGAACCGCCTGGGAATCGAACCCAGGGCCTTCCAATTGCCGGTCGGACGCTCTACCATTATGCTACGGACCTCACTCAATCACAAATCGAAATTCTCCCAAATAGGGCAGAAACCAATGCCCTCAGAGAGCACCCTCGCAAATCGTGAATATGCGCAAATAACTGCAATGACCGCGCAGTATATAAATGAATAGAAACGACATAAGTATTAAGGAACGTTTCTGCACACGAGGAGGAGAGATAACGAAATAATGAAAAATGAGGCGAACCGCCTGGGAATCGAACCCAGGGCCTTCCAATACTTATGTCGTTTCTATTCATTTATATACTGCGCGGTCATTGCAGTTATTTGCATATATATATATATATATATATATATATATATATATATATATATCTAAAGAAGAGATTGTAGACTCCACTCGACCAGGGAAGTACTCCTAGGGCAGGGGTTCCAATTAGTTTTCAACGTTACCATATTCTGAAAAGTTTTGAGTCTTCGTTACCCCAGACTTCTGTTCAATCAGAAGGAAGCTACAAATTGATTTTTTTTTACCTGGGAAAGATAAAAAAAACTCACTGTATCAGTCACATTTTAATATGTCAAACTCCAAAAAGCAGTGCAACATTGCCGAACAACAACACACAGCAGAAACAACTCATTCAAGGGCAAAGTGACACTTCCTATCGTCGATCATTTGATCCAAGCTCGGCCACAGCTTCGTGAGTGCACATCTGATGTCGTTTTCTGGCTGCAGCCTGTTTCTCTGTTTACTTTTCACGCATAACAAGGCAGAAAATCCTGCCTCGCATGGGTAAGTGGTGGCAAACGGGAGCAAAATCCTCGTCTCAGTCGAACTGGCCACGGAGTATTCTCCTTCAGAGCGGTCCAAAAGGAAGACAACTTTGGTTGCTCACTTTAGAAGTTAATCTGGAGAAGCTTGTCGGTCTTTATTTCAATGATTTCCTCCGCCAAACCAGATGTCTCTTCTGGAATGTTTTCAATTGGGCAAAAATTCAGAATTGGGAACCACATGATTGTGCACCAATTGGGAGGCAAATTGAAATTGTTCGTTTCTTCATTTGCTTTCAGATTTCGGATTTTCGATTTTCGATACATTTCGCATTTTTAAATGTTTAAATTTTGTAATTCGACTGTATTGTTTCCTCGTTACCCCCGAAAAATGTTAAATTACCCCCCCCCCCCCGTGGGGGTAATTTACTCCAAATTGGGAACCATTGTCTTAGAGGGTACGTCAGGCAGGAGAAAGGGAGAGAGTACTGGAACTCCCGTTTCTTCTGTCACTGTCCTCCTTAGCTGATCTTTTTCCGTGTCTCATCTACCTTACGAGCAGTTCAGCATGCTCTCAAACACACACTTCTCTCACTATTCCTCACTACACATACATGCGTCTTACACACTACACAATCTTTTCAAAATTAAAACAAAATATTTGTATTTTTGGTTCTTTTCTTCTATTTCTATGGTAGGGACGTTTTTTCGGGCGTTCGCCCTTGGCCCTCCTTCCTGCATAATATATATATATATATATATATATATATATATATATATATATATATTTGGTAACTTTGGTTTTGTTTCCGTTCGAAATGTTCATTCTGACGAAGGTCAAACCTGTTGCTCTACCTTGGACCTACAGCTTTACGTGGAATACGACCCACGACCCACCACAGGTGGACTCGATCTCAGACCTCCCGATCAGCAGCCCAGCGCCTTAACCACTAGGCTACCCAGGGTACCCATTTATCTACCAACCAGGTTTTTTGTATGGAAGGATGAACAGCTGGGTGAGCTGATCGCTGCCTGGTATGCCTGCTATTGCCAGGAATCGAACCTGGGGCCAGTAGATTGAAGTCAGCGATGCTAACCACTATATATACACATACAATATATATATATATATATATATATATATATATATATATATATATATATGGGATCAATTTCACAATTAAACACGTGAAATTAATGAATGATATATATATATATATATATATATATATATATATATATATACCAGCCATGCGTGGCTGGCTACTAGGGTAGGAGATCAGACAGAAATTTCCTCCTTCACCAAATCCCTCAAATGAGGAGGGATGCTGTAGAGGGATCGACCTGCGTTGTTCGAACCCACACCAAGTAAGTGTATATACAGGGTGTCCCAGGAGGAAATGTCAAGAATGCATCATTTCACTCTTTGGGTATTTGTAAGTAGAAAGTATTATATCGATATGGGTCTGATTTCCAACCGTTACCGAGATACAGGCCTCTACATTTGGGTAATTAAAACATAATAAAAAGGCGATCTTAGATACTATTTAATGACATTTGTGGTTTACAAAAAGTACAAACATACAATACACTATTGCACTTATTGCAGAATGGTTTCAAAGTGACCCCCTCCTTCTTCAATGCACGCGGCGAGCCTCGGATCCATCGAGTCTTGCCAAGGAAAACGCGGAAGTTCATTTCTGAGGTTTATGAACGCATCCTGTATACGTGCAACCAACTGCTCCCTAGTTTCGGGCTTACCCAGCTGATAAACGTTACTCTTCAAGAACCCCCAGACAAAAAAATAATGTAAATAAATAATGTGAGGATCTGCACAGTTGCCAATGTATTATTAAATGTCACTGAATATTATCTAAGATCGGCTTTTTATTATGTTTTAGTTACCCAAATGTAGAGGCCTGTATCTCGGTAACGGTTGGGAATCAGGCACATGTCGATATAATACTTTCTACTTAGAAATACCCAAAGAGTCAAATGGTGCAGTATATATATATATATATATATATATATATATATATATATATATATATACAATATACACACAGTGGATTAATTATTAATATATAGTATATGCCACAGCATATTTGGTATAGGGCTTTACAGTGATTGTTCCATTAAAATATCTAAATCCTGGGCTTATATACGTATATGTGTGTGTGTGTGTAAATATAATGGAATTTTTTAATGATGCCACACTTTTAAAAAATAATTAAAAATCAGGGGATTAACATTTGTAGCCCAGTAAAATCTAAAGCTTAAGGGCCAAATGAAATAAAATAAATAGTCGAACTTCACAATTATTTATGTCATTGTAAATGTTAAGACCAATGTATTTATTTTATTAGGGGTCATTCAAAAAACCACGTAGTCCTTTTTCGGGTGGTTTCCAAACCCGTCCCCCCCCCTTGTGGTCATTTATGGCCAATGACTTAACCCCCCCCCCCCCCTCCAAAACCACGTGGTCTTCCGATGTCACCCCCACCCCTTCTTAATCGTACGTAAATTAAAATGCAAATTAAAATAAAGCAAATTAAAAATAATCAAATTAAAAGTATGGCGAATTTGTGTTTCATGAACGTTAAAGAGTCGAATCTTGTAGAATTTTCCGAAATAAACGTACAGCGAATTTGGGTTTATAAAGATTCGAGTCTTCTGCAATTTTCCGGAGTTTACGAAATATATATATATATGATAAACAATATTATAAACAGGATATTTTAATGCTTAGTATTGGCCACGTGGTTAAACGTCAAGACCCCCCTTTCCCCATGTGGCCCTTGGTGGTCAAATAAGGAACCCCCTCCCCCCCTTTAAAGACCACGTGGTTTTTGAATGGCCCCTTATTAATAAAAGTTATTCATTTCAATTCAATTCAATTCAATCCGTTCATAAAACTTGGTGCAGTTGTTGTGAAAGGACGGGAGTTCCTTTTATAAGCATACAACATGATCAAAGTGTCATCCACCCCTTTTGCGAAATCACTTGACGAATGTAAACAATGTAATTTTTTATAATGGCCTCTAGCGTGGGAGCTTTGGCACTGTCTTTATTAACACAAACGTGAACCAAAATATTTACCTTCGTATCAGTTAAGAAGAATTCATGCAATTTCTAATGAATGAAGACATTAATATGGATGTAGTTTGGTTTCAGTAGGACAGGGTAACATTTCATACAGCAAATGTCGTGTTTTACTTTTTTGTATGAATTTTTTAGGCCGAGAATTTTGTCGAACAGGTATTCCACACCTTCACGATTGTGGTCTTGCTTGATCTTTGCTCTTACCTGATCTTGATCGCTGTGATTTTTATTTTTGTGTTCATATATAAAGGACAAAGTCTTTAAAGGACATCTTCAGCGAGACACTGTAAACTCAAATCGCAGCAATTGAACAGTAAACACCGCTCCTTTTCCACCAAAACTTTGGAGAGTACGATAAAAAATTACACTGTCCAGATTCGTCACGTAATTTGGCAGAGGGGGGGGAAGATACTGTGATAAAGTTGTGTGTCTGTAAACGTAAATAAATTAATGAAAAAAGTAAAAAAAATAATAATAATTTTTCACGATAATTGGACCAAATAATTGGAACGTAAATAATCCACTGGTTTCATCACTTGTTTTATCAATATGTTCAATACATTTTTACACTTTTACACTTTTTATTTAACTCACGCAACATTTAATACAAAATACACGAAATAATATTTAGGTATTAATTTAATTAAATGTAATTAAGACAGATCAGTTCATTAATTGAATTAATCACTTTGAGTAAATCTTAAATAATCCTTTCTGGCATTTTGGAAAATTACATCATTAATGTCTGGGACATTTAAACCCCGCTTAACCTCTTAACGAAGTTTTTGTAGGGTTAAGTTAAGAATGCGTGTATGGGAAACGGTACATAGTCGACCCAGTGGTCCAAAAAAGGTTAAATATATTCATGAATTATATTTAAAGTTTTTATAAAACAGACAAGTTCTATTCTTAATACTATTATTAAAGGATATGACATTAATCAAGGCATATCAATTAAAGGATATGACGCTAATTAAGGCATATCGATAATTATATCTCGGTGGTAATCATTTCAGGGGCAATGAATTTCATACTTTAATATTTTTGTAATAATGTTTACGATAATTTATGCGAGGTATACCGTATAATCTTGATGAATAGGATTACGTATATCGTCATTATGTAGAATGTACACAGTGTTGGAAGTAACGGCGTTACTTTTTTAGTAGCTGTAGCGGTAACGCCGTTACTTTCGAGATGATGTAATGAAAATGGTAACGGCACTACTTTTTAGAGCGATTTCAATCGTTACTCGCTACTCGTTACTTTCAAACTGGTCAATTGACTAGTGTCATTTATTAGCTGTTAATTAGCTGTTAGCTCCTCCAAACGAGGAGGACTATCAGATGCCAATTTTGAAAAACTAGTGTTCCTGAAATCGAACAACACACTCCTAAAAAATCTGCAAGATTAGTTTTTTGACAGGCCGTTTTTTTATATGCGTTCATGTTTTGATTTTTGGTCATAATATACGAGTAATGTGGTATTATTAAAGCTTTTCCACTCTTTAGTCTTTTCTTAAAAGTAACGATAGCGGTAGCGATAACGGTAACGCGTTACTTTTTCATAGAAGTAACTGACTCGGTAACGGCGTTACATTTTATCAATGTAACGGTAGCGGTAACGACGTTACTTATAGAAAGTAACGCGAGCATCACTGAATGTATACGTGTACAAGAACCGCAATAAACGCAGTAACTTAGTGCTTTAAAACTGCGGAAATAACCACACAGTCCAATAGTGTTTTCACCTGGTACCCGACTTTCATTTCCCGCATGCCAGGTGAGAACACTATTGGATAGTGGTTGTCTCCGCAGTTTCAAAGCACTTTATACGTTCATTACTACAGAAAGTAAGTGTTTAAAAAACTCATACTTAAAATAAAACCTTCTAAATTTAGAACTTATACCTTCTTTTTGACGGTGCATTCTAGGGGAAGTTTTTTCTTCTTTTGGGTATCAAATTTTCTTATCAGATGATTTAATAACTTCTTTTCGTGATACATAACTTCTTTAGAGAGAGGAAATTGTTCTAAAAACTTCTTTCTTGAGTGATTTCAGATAATAAAAGCTAATATTTCTATATATATATAGAAGGTTGCGGCAAGTCTTTGCTTTTTGTGCAGTTATAGTAAAGAGTAATAATTGCAGTTCATATATTGAACTGCGCAGATTAATTAAAGTAAATCTGTACTTTTCATAAACTGAAGGAAATGATGACTCATATTACGAATGATTTAACGAGTTATTAAGAATTAAAAAAGTAAAAATTTAACTCACGAGTCACGACAGATTGAACTCAATTCATTTCCAATTTTTAGCAGTTGTACAGTGCCATCAGCAAACAATCCAACATCCGTAGTTCAGTAGGTAACACCATTTACCTATAAGCGAAATGAAGGCACTAAGGTCGGGGGTTCCACTCCCGATGGCACTGATAATAATAATAATAATTAAGGAATTAGCCCAATGGGGCGGATTACCTAGTCATTTTTTGGTCCTCCTGACAGATTATTATTATTATTATTATTATTATTATTATTGAGATAGTCCTCCAAAATCCTCTAATAAAGGTAACTGCCCCCAAATTGAGTTTTGTTTTTTAATTTTCACTTTAATTCTAGTTGGCAGATAATCGCACATAAAATTATAATTAACGCATCGTAACAGTTGGGTTTCAAACGCTCGTAATCTTTCATAGTACATTAGACAGTAATCAGGTTTTTTTTTCCTTCATTCTCCTGTAAAATTGGAGTTTTGCTATCTACGGTGTCTTGACAAAGTCTTGGAATATCATCATACCGTCATATATACACTGTATATGTTACACATACACACCATGCATGGAACGAGGAACTCTTCTGAGGAAATTAAATCCACTATAGATCGAATAAGTAATGCTGAATGACAAATACTACTGTATAGTTTTTCTCTTTCATAATGGAAGCCCAACGTGGGCAACGGGTCACTAGCAGAGAGGCCCAGAGCCGGATTATCCAATAGGCACAATAGGCACAGTGCCTAGGGCCTACGAAACTCCCAAGGACGTACGAAATAGTTTTGGTACTAAAAAAATATTTTCAATCAAAGGTACCCTGAAAATAAAAGATGCCAAAATAATGAACAAAGTAATAATGACTGCATTATAACTACGTTCATATCGTTTCATATCGAATAATAATAATATATGCTTTAATTAACAGATAATGCAAAGCCTGTAATTTATATTGCATCAAAAGGCAAGTTGAGTAACACAACCAACTAAATTATGAAAGATTTAGTCGTATCAAAAGCGATTAAAAATATTTTGCGTCTCAATTTCAAAGTTTGATCCTTTGATTTTATCATAGTTCATCCGTTTTAATATGCTTAGTTTCATCAGGGATAGTATCGTAGTCAAAGAATTATAGCATCAAAGTATCATAGTATTGAAGTATGTATCATAGACAAAGTATTATAGACAAAATATCACGGTCATAGTATCAAAGTATCATAGTCATATATTATATAGATCTATGATTATATTATGGGACAGATACATTGTATACAATAATGCAAATATTTATCTATAGTTCTGTCTTGGGGCCTACGATTATGAGAGTGCCTACGGCTTACAAAGACTTTAATCCGGCCCTGGAGAGGCCCCAAAATATAACTTCCCTCACCTAAAGCTGGGTCCTGTTTGCTTAGCGGATAGCTGGTGAGGGAAGCTATATTTTGGGCCCTCTTTGCTAGTGACCCGTAGCCTACATTGGGCTTCCATCATGAAAAAGAAAAACTATAGGATTTGTCATTTACCATTACTTATTCGGACTATAGTGGATTTAATTATCCCAGAAAAGTTCCTTGTTCCATACACGGTCTGTATGTAACATAAAAGTTTTTCAGGGGATCATATATTATATATATATATATATATATATATATATATATATATATATATATATATATATATATATATATATATATAGTTAAAGGCAAAAGTTTTGATATCCTGCCAATGATCTACGACTTTGGCGGCGGATAGTTTGGACAATGTTGATCCTACAGTTAATATAATATATGATACAGTTTTGCCATTTTCTTAATATAATGTTCCATTAAAGGGGTCATTGCAAGAAAGACAGATGAGAAGGGATGTTTACTGCAGATTGAATAGATTGCAAAAGTGTGGGCACCTCTTGCCTTAATATTTTGTACGATCATCTTTCACAGCAATAACCTAGAGCAGCCATTGTCTGTAATGTTGTAAGAGCTTATTGATTCGTTCCTTTGGGATTCTTCTCCATTCCTAGTGACGTACAGCTTCCAGGTCAAGTAGATTTGTAGGTCTCCTCGCATGGACTGCCCGTTTCGGATGCCGCCATATCCTTTCAATGATATTTAGGTCTGGCGATTGCGATATCCATTCGAGGGCTAGTATTTTCCTTCGCTGAAACCAGTTCGTCGTTGATTGCGATCGGTGCTTCGGGTGATTGTCCTGTTGGAAGGTCCAGTTGCACCCCGTTTTGAGTTCCCTGATGGATGACAGGAAGTTTTCTTCTAAACTCTGTTAGTATTTTGATGAATTCATTCGTCATTCTGTTGGGACAAGACTGCCAACGCCTCAAAATGACATACATCCCCAAAACATGATAGATCCATCCCCGTACTTCATTGTAGGTATGGCGTTTTTTTTGCATTAAATGGAGTGTTCCTCCTTCTCCAAATACTGTAAATCTATTCTGAGTGTGGCCAAACAACTCTACTTTAGTCTCGTCAGGTCACATTATTTTCTTCCAGAATGTTCCCTGCTTATTACTCTAATAATAATAATAATAATAATAATAATAATAATAATAATAATAATTAATTAGTTAATTAATCAACTGAAATTTCGAAAAAATATTACAAAGGTTAAGTCATTAATTGATACATGATAATATGTTTGTCATTACATCAAAGGATAATAAAGTGGTAAAGAAGGTACCACTTGCTTGCATTGCAAGTAGTAAAGTGTCTCTTCTTAAAAATGAGGCGTTATTCAACACACGATACACTGGAAAAAATATGTCAAATCAAATTTACTGATAAGATAAATATTACATTTTCCTTTAAGGACATTTAATGAATTTTTCCACCTCACTTTATATGCATGATGTAACCTTCTACAATTCACGGGTTATAGAATAAAACAAAGTAACTGAATGACCGTGATAATAATGATAATAATCATAATAATTAGTAATGAGGGCCAGAAGTTGGCACCACAGCACTCAGGTCAGTCGAACGTGGCTCATTGCATTAATACCTCGATCATTATTAACCAGCATCATCGAGAGTCGAAGTCGGGTGTCTTCCCTTCGCTTATAGCAGTGGTATTTCATCTGGGGGTTATTCGGCCTTTTTCGGGGGAGGTAACGAGCTGGCGCCACTGTCCAAAAAAAGCTGAGTTATGGTTCCACTAAAATCTTGTTATTCTTTCCTAATTTTCTTTCTCTCATATTTGTCATTTGAAAAGGGGAGTGGGGATAATTAGGTTTTGTTGGCTAGCTCAAGGGGTAACAGTGCCATAAAGGTTAAATACCACTGGCTTATAATGAAACTGTTTTATCCACTGAGATACGGTTGCTGGTGTGATCAGCGGTATAGAGCCAAAGATAGTCAACATTGCTTGCTTTAACCGATGTTATAGAATTGCGTGGGAATACATAGAAAGTCGTGAGAATATGTTTTTATTTATTAAAATTACGTTATTTGGACTTATTTCTATTGTTTCATATTAACTGTTAATTCTATTTAACCCTCATCAGGAACGATGGGGGTCAAAACATTGAAAAAGATGATATTATTCGTTAAAATTTCTTAAATATGAAATACAATGTTTCATTACAGACTTTTTATGGCACCATTTTGTAAGATTTTAAGTCCTGGGGGGGGTCATATAAACCCCGTGGCTTCAACAATGTAAGTAAATTGAAGGTTCCTGATGAGGGTTAAAGGCGTTGATATCTTGAACTGAGGCAAAAGCATTGAGCATGCGGCGACATTTTGAACGAAAGGAGAGATTTTGGAAAAAAAGATAATTTTAAGTATTTAATTGATTTACAGTATAGAATGACGGGGAGGAAAGGGAGTGCGACCCATATGTTTTTACAGGGAGAGAAATTGCCATACTTCCGGATAATAAATTCACAAAAAGATACATTCTAAACACTTCTATTCTTCCGCATCCAGTGAGGAAATCTGGCCTCCGGAGCATTTCAAATTTCTCTTAGATCTACGCACTCGAAGAAGGCCTCCCAAATCCGCTTTTATGATTGGTGGGCTCTCGCCCTCCCCCCCCCTCCCCCCCCCCCCCCCCCCCCACCCTAGCAACAGTTTTTATGTTATCTAAATCCAATACAATAGTAAATTTTGTTAAATTTAATTAAAATAATCATTATTCATTTCATCGCCTAATTTCATACATTACAAGAATGGAGAGCTCTCAAATTAAGATAATAATATAATAATAATAATAATAATAATAATACACTTATACGTTTACGACTCTTCTTACTGATTTTGTTTTAATATATTTTCATTCTTACAATAATTGTTTATATATATATATATATATATATATATAATATATATATATATATATATATATATATAAAGAACGACGCTTGTGTAGAAGAGCGTTCCGCACAAGATGAGGAGGGAGAACGAACAAATGAAAAATGAGGTACCACCCGAGAATCGAACCCGGGATCATCCGATTGCCGGTCAGATATGCTATCCACTACAATCTGACCGGCAATCGGATGATCCCGGGTTCGATTCCTGGGTGGTACCTCATTTTTCATTTGTTCGTTCTCCCTCTTCATCTTGTGCGGAACGCTCTTCTACACAAGCGTCGTTCTTTACATTAATTATACTGTGTGTTGTTTGCAGTTAAAAAAATATATAATATACTGTATATATAAAACTTTTGGTAACCTTTGGTTAGCTTCCGCCCGAATTGTTCATTATGACGAAGGTCGAGCTTTTCACTCCACAATTTAACGTGGAATCCGAACCCGCATCTTAACCATTAGGCCATCCAGGCAGGGCTGCCGAGAGGACGGGGAAGCCGGGATAAATCCCCGGGCCTCGGGCCTCTAGGGGCCCCGGGAAAAACAGTTAATCGAATAAATGGAACGCTAAAATAGGTACGTAGAGCAAAATTAATCGATAAATAATTGATAACTGTGGAAAATATTTTCCTACATGATAAATAAATTCGAGAATAAGTTATTATATAATTATACAATGCGAGATCCATGGGCCTCATCTCACCCCTCACCCCCACTCTTTCCCAGCGAGCAGAAATCCTCCCACAGATTTCACGGTGGGAGGGGCCTCTGCCGGAAATTCTTCCGACAGAATTCTATACAAAGATCATGTATGTATGTGTGTGTGGCTTTGCACGCCGTGCAGGACCACCGCGAGGGTGGGGACACCGTGGAAAAATCCCCTGGGCCCAGAAAGAAGGGGGGGGGGATAAAATCTAAAAATATTAATAAAGCAATTGACTAACTAACAGAGAGGAAATATAATTAATGAACGTACATTTTATAGATTATCATAGTCAAACTGAAACAGATAAAATATTATCTGCGGTCCACTATTGCCCAAGACCGACTGACAGATCCGGGAACCATTGTAACTGAAAGCCAGTTAGCCCGTACTTTAAATTTCATCAGAATCATTTACCACTTTGCTAGAGAGAAGGCAAAGAAAGTACACTTCTAATTATGAAAATCTTGCGGTAAACAATTGTCTTGCCTGCATGGACGGGTACGCATTTGTAAATTGTATACTTTTACTTTTGGTTACTTTTGGTGAGTTTGAACGACGGTTCAGGATCGACCTGCGGTCGACCCCTCTGCAGCATCCCCCCTCATTTGCGAGATTTGTATGGTGATAGAATTAATATAATTGATTCGAAAAATAAAATGGTCATTTCCTTCTGAGTTGTCTATTCATATTGTATGTTTTGAATAGTGACTTGGACATAATCAGTTTACTTGTTATGTACACAAAAAACATTCGTAATAAAATACTCAGTAAACAGGGGTGGCCCATATACCAATCCTTCCCCGGGGCAGCTCTCGGCGGCCCTGCACCCAGGGTACCCATTTATCTACCAACCACTTTCTTTATTGTGTGGAAGGATGAACAGCTGTTTTGCTGCCCCGGCTGCCGTCACCGGGTCTCGATCCCGGGGCCGATGGATTCGTAGTCAGCGACGCTATATATATACCACACATATATACACACAGTACAGTATATAGGCTACGAAAGAAGAAAATAGTTTTGTTGTGAGAGGACCAAAAACTGTTTAACCAACTGCCCAAAGACCTAAGGAACACGAATGGTGTTGCAGTGGACATCTTCAAAAGAAGATTAGACGCCTGGCTCAGAACAATCCCCGATGAGCCGGGCGTACCTGGCTATATGAGGTGGAGAGTACAAGAAACCAACTCACTATTTCACCAGGCCAACTCGAGAGGAGGGGCGACAAGCTTGACCTTCGTGAAATGAGGAATCATCGCACGGAACATTTGAAAGGTATATATAGCGACCTAAAATTTGTAAAACATTAATTGTTAACAAAAAAAATTATCGATATATATATATATATATATATATATATATATATATATATATATATATATATATATGATGAATAAAACCACGAAGGAAAGGAAACACAAAATGGTGCTCAAGCGCTTTCGTCTAATGACATCCTCAGGATGTCATTAGACGAAAGCGCTTGAGCACCATTTTGTGTTTCCTTTCCTTCGTGGTTTTATTCATCATAAATATTTTTCACGTGTTACTTTCGTGAAATAATTTTCGTATATATATATATATATATATATATCGATAATTTTTTTTGTTAACAATTAATGTTTTACAAATTTTAGGTCGCTAAATTCATTATTTGTAAAGTAATCATTTAAATTTGAAATCATGTTTACAGTGGATTTCCTTTTGGTTTGTGCTTGTGCTATTTATGAGCATATTTACACAGCTTTATTTAGTCTGTAGCGTTTCTGGGACGCCACTATTGCACGTTTTTTTGTTATACATCCGAATTAGAAGTATTACGGTTGTGTTGAAAGACACTTGAAGGAATAAACCGCGCAAGTTACTGTTTTTTATAGTGTTTTAGAGAAACCTGCAGCAAGTTTTGTGGGTTTGAAGTAAACTTTAGGTTTAGTGTTGTTTTCCCGCTTATTGGTTGGTTTTAAATGTTTTTTTGCCCTCTTATTTAGGAGTGTTTGAGTGGCGTAGTTTCTCTGGACCACGTTTGAAATTCGAAAAACATTTATACGTACAGGGTGTCCGCGAAAGGTGTAAAATAAAAAAATAAAAAATTATATCTCTTAAACAGAGTAACGTAAGTATACACGCTCTTCGACATTCAGTAACCAGATTCACCACATTTATGAAACCTCATTCACACTATCGTCATCAATACAACAACGACAATAAAAACTTTGATTCCCATTAAAACCAAACCTTATGAACGTTTATAACCAAACAATTGACGAAAGATAGAATACCGACTGAATGTGTGCACATCGAGCTGAATACTTTAAGCATTCTTATAAAAAATTTTAATAACTGTTAATACGTTTGATACATTGGGCTACTTGTCTACTTTTAGTATGTAACATTGATATTAATTCATGTGAACTTTCCCAGATTAAATTTCCTTGGTGAAGTTCGCTTATTCCAACGTTAGAAGAAATAAATTTCACGTAAAGAAAACAAGAAGTTCATTTGAAGCACTCCGAGGAAGAAGTGGCTAAACGACAAAAGTTAAAAAAACGCCAGAATACGCAGTTAAAGTTGTACCAATTTGAAGGTGCCATAACTTTTGAACTTTTGAACATATTTCGTCGAAATATCTTCAAAGTTCAAAAGTTACGGTACAGCAATTGGTACAACTTTGCGTTTTTCTGGCGGTTTTTACTTCTGTCGCTTAGCCACTTCTTCCAAGGAGGGCCTCATTTATTAACAAAACTCTGCAAATCTTGAATTTTGGATTATCAGCGTGAGATATAACTATTCTGTTTTCGGGAGCTCTCTTGTAACGGGTTTCATTTTGGTTTCATGCGTTTCTTTTTCATTTCTGAACTTCACAAAATTCAAGAGATTTAGCATAAAGAAGTAGTGAGAAGTATCGACGTGAAACGCCATTTCAGCTGCTCGTAAGCTCATTGCAAAGCTTCTCAATTGGGTTTTAATTCGTCTTCTCTTAATTTTAGGACTTTACAAAATCAAAATTGTTTTGAAAAATTAAACAAAATTTCTGAATAAGTCAACTTCATCAACGAAATTTAATCTAGGAAAGTTTATGTGAATTATTATTATTATTATTATTATTATTATTATTATTATTATATGAAGGGTAGGAAAATAGTACTTCTCTGTTGTATGCAGCTGAAAGGGTTAAATAAGGAATGTTAACAGTTTGAAACATCTATGGTTATCAAGCAAAAATCATCTTGGAAAAAGATATATAAAATAAACAAATACATGATGATGTTAATAATAATAATATATAATAATAATAAAGGAAGTCGACTATTCATGACGAGTTACGACGTTTCGACAGAAGTACGACCACTCTACTCAAAAATCAACAAAAGATATTTTTGTTTGGAGAAGCGAGCGAAGACACCTTTGTCTGGTTTCACTTCGCATATAGAGCTACTCGTACGTCCTGGTCATGTCTGACAGTCCGAGCGATTCCCAGTTAACTTGTACAGTAACTTATAAATGTTAAATTATATAAAGTAAATTTATAATTCTACCAAGATTCTTTTGTTGACAATAGATTTTAATGCAAAAATACGTGAAAGAATGGCTTTAGCTTTCTTGTACAAGTTAAAACTCCTTATCACCATTTACGTAATTAATTTTAGCGCTGTTAACTTCTGCTGTTAACTTCTTATGCCTTGTGCTTCTCTCTCAAGCAGAGAACTAGTAATAGCGTGACCAAATTAAGTTCATGTACTTGTCCAATTGGTTCCAGGATTACTAGTAATACTGTGACCAAATTAAGTTCACGTACTTGTCCAGTTAGTTCTATGTTCAGTTTGAATACAAGATCGCTCGTCGGTTTTAAGATCCTTAGGGATAAAAGCTTAACTTTTGTTTTAGACATTGAAATCAATACGATGCTACACCACCTAGTTTTTTTTTCCCACATATTTCAGTAAGAAATGACAGTCCTTTAACTGGGGAACTAATTAAAACAGCATCCTGAAAATATTTTTCGTTATTTAAATTCATATAATTTTAGAACATTCTCCCCTAAGCGACGGATTCAATTAGTGAGTCGACAGGTTGAAATGTCGCTATTATTCCAGAAAATAACCGAAAATATTTTAAAAAATGAAAAAGAAAATGAAAAAATAAAATAAAAATGAAAAAATCTTTATTGGCAGACCAATATGAGTAATGAACAAATAGTAGCGTTGTTAAGTGGAGCTACCGACAAACGTTTTCATATCATGAAAACCATAGTTTAGATTAGTGGTTCCCAAACTTTTTGAGTTATTACTCCATTTTCACGTGGATAGCTTCATAATGACCCCCACCCTACCTGTACCCCACGTAAAGCCAGTCCCAGTGTTGCCATGTCGTTTATTTATGCACTTTCTGTACTTTAGAAGTACTTGCAGAGTACAAAATTACCCCACTGAAAAAGCCAAATTACCCCATTGGGGTAATTTACCCATAATTTGGGAAACGCTGGTTTAGATGATATATGGCAGGACTGATGAATAGCTTGGATAACTGGGTTGGATAATTGGGTTGGTTTAGTTTTGAATGCTTTGCATTAGACTGTATTGAACGCGTGTTCTTACCTCCGGGAAGCTCGAGACGTTGTGTTTTAGCAAACATCTGAACTCTAGAAGATCTGTTATAAAGCAAATCAAGAGTTCTGCTAGAACCATTTTTATAACTAGCCCAAAGTTGTTGTCCATAAATATTAATGCAGCAAGTACGAAAGAGAGTGTCTTTAGATTCGCTTGTACAGAATCTGAAGTCCTTGTAATCATACTTGCTTTAGTACAGAAACTTCGATATTGTATTCTTATATCCGAGTCATCCCTCAAAGAGTTGGTAATAATTTGACCCAAATACTTAGATTCATGTACTTCCTCTATTGGTTCCACCTCTCATTTTGAAACTAATATCAGCTGACTGGTTAGAGATTTTGGGATGAGAATACCTAACCTTAGTTTTAGTAACATTAAAATTAATATCACGGTTCTGCGAATATAATTTGCATATTTTTAGAAGATATCCCAAACCTTTAACAGAAAGGCTTATTAACACCATATCATCGCCGTAGACTAGGTTATTAATCCTCATATTATCTATATACAACGTAATTTTGTACAAAAAAAATGATGTATTCATCTAGGTTAATGTCATTAGTGTATGACTGATAGCAGTTTACAATTAAATTGCAAATTGCATTCGCTCTTCATCTGAAATCCAATTTCTAACATCCTTACATTATCGCTTCGTAGAAATCATATGGATTTTGTCAATTTTTTTCTTCTAAGACACCAATTCCATCAAAGAGCCTCCACGTAATAGATTGTCTGTTAAGTCTATTGCTGAGAGGAAGCATCATATATAAATTCATGATGATTACTAGAGAGAAATTTTAGTTCCTTCTTAGGTAACCAGCGTTCTTGAAGGAGTATCAATCAAATGTGCACCATCCCAATTTTGCGAACACCTACAAATAAATTTCTTATTGATCTTACTTTATACTATACTCTTCTCAACATATTAACCGTCATTAATGATAGAAAAAATAATAATAATTATAATTAGTAGTAATAGTAGTCATAGTAATAATACAAGTTCAGCCATTACCAATCATGCGCCCATTATTATTACTGCTACTTTGGACGATTCAAAATAGCCTGTTAAAGTAAATATTTAAAACATTTCCTCATTTAATCATATACTAGCTTAGATGGTACACCAAAACCTCACTAAAATTACTGTATCCCCTGGAATATTCATTTTTTCTAAATTCATTAATAGAATACCCTTTCATACCCTTTCGTACAACAGCATAGACTTCCATTATAGTGATCTAATCTCTCAGAACTTGAATACAAAACTCAGTTGAGTGGACTTTTTATAACCCTACTGATTATGAGATGACCATACGAAATCTCAAACAACGAAACAGGAGTTTTTCAATTAATGTAGAGCCAAATGAAACTACTGTAAGGGGACTGTAATTATTACTACATAGAATGTCATTCGAATTGGCCACAAACATGGTCTAGATATATATATATATATATATGTTACAGGGAATCTGTATAACGGGATTTCATGAAATCCCTAAAATGTTCAGGGATTTCATATAAGGTTAAGTCGTGATATTTTTGTTAGTTTTAATGAAAATATCACGACCTAACCTAACCAATCATCAAGGGCTTACAGTTGACCTAACCGGGCACTCAATAATTTTCCCGTAGGTTTAACGAAAATATCACAACTTAACCTTACATAAAATCTTGAACAGTTTAGGGATTTCATGAAATCCCTAGTTACACAGATTCCCTATAACATAATGACATAGGCATCAAGTTTTTACTATTGCATGAAAGTGTTACTAAGTTCAATCCGAGGATGTAGTGAACATGTTAAAAATGGCCTTTATATACATCACCAAGTTTGTGAATAAAAGTACTTTGAACTTAAAAATCTGTAGAGATTCTAACACACGCATAAATAACATGAGAATCTTCACGTTTTGCAGTGCTTAAAACTGAGTCCTATATCGAGCTTCTCTTTATCTTCATCCCGTTGAGATATCATTCACACAAACACTGTTTTCATTCGTTGTTGTTGTTGTTGTTGTTGACGTTATAAGAGGTGAAATTAGAGTTGTAGGAGTGATAACAGATCGATCTCGTTTCGCTTCACTTATACCTCGGAAGTCGAATTCACTGCGAATTTGGAACGAAAATTTGGAATCAATTCAGTTATTTTATTTCAAATAAAGTTGGCTCCACTTCGACAAACGGAAAACGTGCAGCTGTCACGTGGGAGGGAAACTGCTTCCAGACATTAAATTTATAAACTCAGACGGATATTTTAAAATAAAATCATGTATTTCTATCAAGTCAAGATTTTTTTGTTTGCGAGTTAAGCATTCACTACTCAACTTTCTTTCTTTCTCTCTCTCTCTCTCTCTCTTTCTCTCTCTCTCTTTCGGTATATATATATATATACACACACACACACACACACCTGGTTCTCTCAGTCCCTCTCAGGGGGGACTGAAAGGGACGGATATGTTATTAAAACCTTAAATTGTTCTCCCTCAATGTGTATACTCAATTTGGTGCAAATTACCCTAGCTGTTTAGGCGCATATAAACGGACAGACATCATCATCATCTTCATCATCATATATATATATATATATATATATATATATATATAAATCCAGTAAAAAGTGTCTTAGGTCCATTAAAAAATGGAAATGGAGATCTGGTCTCTGAAAACAAGGAAATGGCTACCTTGCTAAACGAATTTTTTACGTCAGTTTTTACTATAGAAGATGTAACGAATATCCCTACGGTCATAGACATAATACCTTTTGATAATGGTAATATTTTGGATAATATTGTCGTTAGTGAAGGGGAAGTAATGCGCTATATTGATAAAATGAAAACGCGTAAATCACCGGGTCCGGATTCCATATATCCCATACAACTAAAAGAATTAAAGATAGCATTGTTGTGCCGCTAACAAAGATTTTTAATGCGTCTATTTCTGAGGGGTGCGTACCAGATAATTTCAAGTTAGCAAACGTAACACCTATCTTTAAGAAAGGCGATAAAGGTGCGGCGGGAAATTATAGGCCAATCAGTTTAACGTCTGTTGTAGGTAAGCTACTGGAATCAATAATTAGGGATCGTATAGTCGAACACTTAGAAGTGCATAATCTGGTCAGAAATACGCAGCACGGTTTTAGGCGAAACAAATCTTGCTTAACTAATCTTTTAGAATTTTTCCAAAGCGTGGTTAACGTTTACGATAGACATCGGGCGGTTGATGTAGTGTATTTAGATTTTCAAAAAGCGTTTGACACCGTGCCGCACAAAAGACTGATTGAAAAAACTAAGGCTCATGGAATCAGGGGTGTAGTAATAAATTGGCTAGAAGAATGGTTGCGAGGCAGGAAACAGAGGGTGGTCGTTGATGGAGCGGAGTCGTGTTGGGCTAATGTAGCGAGTGGCGTTCCTCAGGGTTCTGTATTGGGCCCCTTGCTTTTTCTTATATATATTAACGATTTAGATGTCGGCCTAGTCAGTACAGTTTCAAAGTTTGCGGATGACACGAAGCTGGGTGGTAGGGCGATTAATGACGAAGATAGAGGTAAAATTCAGGAAGATCTGAATAAAATCGTTGATTGGTCAGTCACATGGCAAATGAGATTTAACGTGGATAAGTGCAAAATTATGCATATAGGTTCGCGTAACGGTAATTTTGCGTATAGTATGTCAGGGAAAGATTTAACAAGCGTAGAGCAGGAAAAAGATTTAGGAGTTATAGTCACTGGTGATTTAAAAGTAGCGAAACAAAGTACAGCGGCGGTCAATAAGGCGAACAAAGTGTTAGGTTTTATAGCTCGAAATTTTGAGTACAAATCGCGCGATATTATAGTTCCTCTTTATAAATCATTAGTTAGACCCCATTTGGAGTACGCGGTCCAAGTTTGGAATCCGCATATGCGCAAAGATATAGACAAAATCGAAAGAGTTCAAAGACGAGCAACTAAGATGATTCCGTCTCTTAGGTCAAAGTCGTACGAGGATAGGCTTAAAGAGTTAAAATTGACTACACTCGAGACTAGGAGGTTAAGGGGTGATCTAATCCAGGTTTTCAAAATTATGAATGGGTTTGATAACGTAGATAGAGATAGCTTTTTCGAAATATCTCAATATAATAGGACTAGAAATAACGGGTGTAAGTTGACAAGTAGAAGGTTCGAGACAGCAGTTGCGAAAAACTTTTTTACGCATAGAATAGTAAATAGCTGGAATAGTTTGCCGGTAGAAGTAATTAGTAGCACGTCTATAAACATGTTTAAGAATCGATTGGACGCGCATGTTGATAGAAAGGGTATAGTTTAAGGTAGTAAAATTAAGGCTTTGTGGGGATAGATCCCACAGCTCAACACAGGTGTTGTGGGATGTGGGGGGGCAGCGTCTTGGGTTGGGGGATGCTCTCTGTCCTTACACACCCCGTTTAGGGGGATTCCTCTGCCGAGCGGTGCCCCCCATGGTACTGTGAGGTGTTGAAGGGCTCATGATCTTTGCTTGCCCCACAAACACCTTTGAATGGGGGACCCATGATGGGTGCACACACGTTTCTGCGTTGCTGTGCAGTCTTTGCAGCCACACCTACACTTTTCCTCGTATGTGTATACACAATACACGATTACGAACACAGTTAGGTAGACCAGCCATGAGTGGATCCTAGGGTCTTTGTTGGTCTGAAACATTATATATATATATATATATATATATATATATATATATATATATATATATATATATATATATATATATAAAAGCCATTCCTCCAAGAATTCAATTTCGTATTAGTGATGACATTAAATCATTCTCTGTTATTTACTTTGAAGCGGAGATTTCTCTTTCAAATATAAGATGGGGGAAAAAAAAATTATATATATATATATATATATATATGATGCAAATCCACAAGGAAAAAGGTGTTTAATTGTGAAATTCACCCCATATATATATAGTTAAAGTTTTGGGGTTCATTTGATTAAGGTTCAACATTTCATATCTGCTATCTTGCTTTCACTTCAAATTTATAATGTTAGGTTGCCATGGTGACCAGTGTCACATCCAGATTTCATTACATACGTATCATGGATTCAGAAATCATATTTGCAAAATAAATTAGGTTGACGCATCTCCTATTTTATATTTTCTTTGGATATTGGCTCTTATTAGGGGTAAAAACCGTTCTTTACGCCTGTTCATAACGTGGGGAGAGGGGAGAGGAAAAGTGAGTGGAGTTACTGGTGTTTTTTTTTTTAACAGACAATGGAATGTACGCTGTACTGTGCTTCTAAAAGGTGTACATTCTTATGGAATGACGTTCGCCTAAAAACTTAAATTTTCTAAATAACATGAAAAATTAATAATTGGTAATATTCTGCTTTTTTTTTAATTCTCTGGTGACAGTAAATATATATATATATATGCTGCAAACCCACAAGGAAAAAGAAAAACGATTCCAAGGCCTTTCGTGCCGACTTTACTTAAAGCAATTGGCATCAATGTAGTCTTTAAGTATAATAATACTGCTAAAGCACGCCTAATAAAGAATAGCCCGGAAAATGTTGTTGGTTGTGTGTATTCGATCGGATGTACACAATGTAACTCAGTATATATAGGCCAAACGGGTAAAACGTTAGATATTAGGGTAAAACAGCATAAATATGCGTGTAGAACAGCTAATAATTCCAATGCTTTGTTTAACCATATGTATACATGTAATCATAGCATCAAGTGGGATAGTTCTAAAGCGCTTGTTGAAAACAGAGATATAATAGAAAGAAATATTCTAGAATGTGCATTTATTCATTTTAAAAACAATTTCAATAACAGTGCGAGAATGTATAAAATTGACAATATCCTGTTAAAATTCCTTCTGCCTCTCATTAATTCTTGTTAAGTATGTGCTAATTGCTTTGGTTTCCTCTACGTTGTATATATTTATGGGCATCTTGCCTTCTCTCTTCATTCCCTGACGAGGTGTAGCTCTGAATACACGAAAGGCCTTGGAATCGTTTTTCTTTTTCCTTGTGGGTTTGCAGCATTCATTCATTTCACGTGTTTAATTGTGAAATTCATCCCATATATATATATATATATATATATATATATATAATTAAGTTTTATCATATATCTCCCGAAATTTTATCCAAAATAGCAAGAGAGCATTTTTATTTAAAGCGAATACATATTCAGACAAAAGCAGTCTTCTATTGATGTTATTGAGCTTCACTTTCATAATTCAATCTTCATTTCAACGAAATTTTTTACTCTATAGTTTTGTATTAAAAACAAGCAGAGCCTTCGGCTCCCTGCACTACGGGCGGGGTTTGTGCTTCGCAAACTCTCCTACGGCGACGGCACTTTCGCAGAGTACCGAGATGAAGACGAAAGTATTATTTTACATTTTAAATATAGCTTCACAAATTTTTAAACCAATGGCTCAGAATGCGAAGCTCAAAGGTTTAGGGTTACCCCTTTGGGGGAGGTCATTTTCCCTCTCCCCCCCTCACCCATCACCCCCGTTCATGCAACTTGGAGGGGACTAACCCCCATCCCCTTGTTGCATAACCCCCCTCCCCTACGGTCCCTAACCCCCTTTTCTGTTAAAAATAGTTTGAAGTTTGTATAACAATGGTTTCATATTTTATATATTTTAATGAAATGGAAGAAAATGGAGGTGTTTTTTGGAATAGTTAAAGATATACTTTAGAATTACTGAGGCAAACACGGTATGTTTATTTTTTGTCTATTCTTATAAAGGCAATTGACGATTCGCTCGGAAACTTGAACGCTGTTCCTTTTCTATAAAAAATGGGGAGAGGTCTAATGAGTAGGTCTAAAGTTACTGGAACCTAAATATTTTCATATTTTTCGCTGAAACTTTAATAAATAAACAAGAAAGGAGGATTTTTATTTAATGCATAATCTTATATATATATATATATATATATATATATATATATATATATATATATATATATATATATATGGATCACTTTAACATATTGCTTCCCAGGAACCTCTCTTTAACATATTGCTTCCCAGTGCTAATCACTTTAACATATTGCTTCCAAAAAATAGACATTACACAACCAATTAATTACATTACATTACAATAATTTATAATATTTAGAGATTAGCTAGTCGAGAAAATGTAAATTTATGGACAACTTAACTTATTATGCTTTGCCATTTTTTTTAATGTAAAATATTTGGATCACCTGAAGATCAGGGCCCCCAGCCTTCTTTAATTAGCCTTATAAGGCTAACTAACGAAAATATCACGACCTAATCTAACCAGTCGTTAGATCAACTGTACGCCCTTGATGATTGGTTAGGTTAGGTCGTGATATTTTCGTTAGTTAGCCTAGATTACCAACCTCCTTCTAACCAATCAACCTTTCTCTTTTTAACATATTGCTTCCCAGGAGGGATCACTTTAACATATTGCTTCCCAGGAGGGATCACTTTAACATATTGCTTCCCAGTGTTAATCACTTTAACATATTGCTTCCCAGTATTAATCACTTTAACATATTGCTTCCCAGGAGGGATCACTTTAACATATTGCTTCCCGAATGCTGTGGGAAGCAATATGTTAAAGTGATCCATATATATATATATATATAACTGTTAATACGACTAGATCTTTCTTTGAATTGTATTTACACACTTTATTTTGTATTCAATTTCACAATTAATTTTTCAGTATATATTTTTTGTCAATTTTGCGTTTCTTAATTTTTCTGATATTACTCGATTTCTTACTGCAAATATTTGATATTTGGGTTTGTTTGGAGTTACGATGATCTCTTTTGGTAAAGCAATAGGTTCCATGAGTTTAATGTGTTTGAGCTGCACGAATAGCTTGTTATAGTGGTAAGGCGAAGGGATAAGAACCCCTCTTCGGACTTCGTGACTCTTGATTTTAAAGCGATTTAAAAAAGAGGGCCTAACTCTGTGTTTGATGGAAGCGATTAAATTGTAGGTCCCATCTGTCATATGACGTTACGAGACGTTACGTAGGTTGTCACGCAGCCCAAACACTGACTTTTAATATACAGGGTGTGTCAGAAGTCTGGACTCATAGGCGGAATTCATTTTTTACTTTTATTTGAACAATTGTTCAAATTGCTGCTTGTCATTGGCTTGCATATACATATCAATTCTAGCACGTAGGACTCTCTGAATTAAATTAATAAATTAAATTAATTAATATACAGTATTAAAATTTTAATACGTTATTAATAAATAACCGTAATGGCCTATGCATAGTCCAAACTTCTGAGAAACCCTGTAGTTAAATCCAGCAGCAAAAGGTGAATTAGTATTAAGCTGTTTTCTCAAGAAATACCTTGTTGTTATGAGGGTGAGACGCAACGCATCATTTCTGTTACATTTTGTTACATTCTGTCTGCTCAGCATGTGGATGGGTAAATATTCGCATTAAGCATCGTATGAAGCGGAAAATTTGTTATGGATTTACGTTAAACTGTTTTTTACAGCCGTCATATTTTTTCCCAAAGCCTCGCAGAACATTAAGATAGCATCATACCTGTATTTGACAACCTACATGAATTAACCAATTTCAGAGCGCCAAATGGATGTCAAACACCAGTAAATTTTTTTACAAGAAGTTTTGGTGGCCAGAATTACTGGTATGTGTTTATCTCTCTCCCTCTCTCTATCTATCTATCTCTATCTATCTATATATCTCGGGTGATTTTTTAAACATCTGACACTTAAAAGATTTGTATTTGTTTTATTAACTGGAATAAAAGCATGAAATATTTACTGTACCTTCTCTACACATGAGGAATTAGTCCCCTAGTGAAAAACACTGTATGTGATGTCCTCTCAGCTCACGATACTTACACGATACTTTTGATTGAAGAGTCCCGTCCAACAGATTTCCTGCGGTTTATGATGAAGGAATATCATGGCCACCATTATCACCAGATCTAAACCCTGTGACTTTTATTTGTGGGGTTATTTAAAAGATAGTGTTTTAACAGAATCTACACACAATAGAAGGGTTCAAAGCATCAATTGAACAAGAAATTTTTCAGATTTCAACAGATACTCTGCCCAGAGTACTGCAAAATGTTGTTGTTCGTGTGCAAAGAGTTAATGAACTGAGAAGACATCACATAGACTCATAGAGCATA
Organism: Bathynomus jamesi; assembly: GCA_023014485.1. Taxonomy (NCBI): domain Eukaryota; kingdom Metazoa; phylum Arthropoda; class Malacostraca; order Isopoda; family Cirolanidae; genus Bathynomus; species Bathynomus jamesi. Next base: position 811,269 of record JAJOZX010001601.1, read on the forward strand.
TTTTTGCAGTAGAACTAATTCTCCATGTGTAGAGAAAGTACAGTAAAAATTTCATGCTTTTATTTCAGTTAATGAAGGAAATACAAACCTTTTGAAATGTCAGATGTTTAAAACATTACGTGATATATATATATATATATATATGTAAAAAGTGAACAATGAACAATTCCTACACCATCATTATATGGATTCATTGTCTTCATGCAGAACTTATGTTCGTATAGTTTTATGTTGAATGTTCATTTTTACATAAGAAACCAAAATCGCCTAAGCGAGTTTTTGGATAGAATTTCGATTTGTACGTCTTTATTCATTACTGTATTTCTCTAATTCATCTTTTCTAATAATGACTTATACACTATGACGTCACAAAATAACTTTGTTCTCTTTACGTTTCCCATACTTTGTACACTGAATCACGTTCTTAGTATTTGGACATCTTCCGTATTCAATGTATGGTAAATTCTTTAGTAATAATGTTGTGGTGTTATGTAGTAAATATCATTATTCAACCATACTCATTCTTACATTCATGTTCTTTCTTGACCGCTATCCTTTATTAATTTTATTACTTATTCATTCATCTACCTATTGTCTACTTATGCCCTATCAACTTATCAGTCTATGTTTACTCGTGTCTATATTACGCACACAACCTATTGTGTGACGAATGATATGTGTACACAACTGTGTGCAGTCGTACATGTCTATTGACGATCATGATTACGTACATGTATTCTTTTTACGTTTTATTTTCTTTTTTATTTCACCGCCCGCATTGAACTCAAAAATGCTGAGTTAAGTTATAAAATTCCACTCACTACGACAAAATCGAGCGCCTCAAAGATAAAATATCTCCGTTCGCTCTGATTTCAAATTCATAACATATTATAGCATATTATTTCGTAAATAAATTATCTCGTATGTGCCATGTACGTTGTATTATATTTCTAAACATCTTAATTGTCTATTAATATGAAACACTGTAAAAACAAAACAAAGTTATAGTAACTGTTTAATTGTAATTAACTGTAATACTTTAATTTAATATAACGTAATGTACTTTAATGAAACTGTAATTAATAATAACTTGTAATGTACTTCATTGAAACTGTAATTAAATGTAATGATTTAATTTATAATGTAAGAATGTACTTTAATAGAACTGTAATGAACAATCATAAGCGAATGTGAAGTAATCCATAATTGTAATCGTAATTGTAATGAACCAAAATTAATACGTACTCAGTCGTGTACTTAATTTGTACTTATGTGTACTATTACGAAATGATATCGCCTTCATAAATGTAGACTCGGCGAAAAATACAAATTAGTTTTTATTTTATTTTTTTTAGTTGAAATCTTTCAAAACATCTGATCATGTGTTTAAAAAGGGGGGAAATTTAACCTTCAACTGTCCTCCCCCAAAACATTTAAGTTTATATTATACATGTACTTGTAAAATTACAGCACTTCTTCATTAGACTTCTTGATTAAGTCACTTCATATTTGCACTTCATCATAGCACTTCATTAGGACTCCCTTGTTAGCAGCCTTGCTGCGGGGAGGGGGCAGAGGCCCCTTGCCTTAATATTTTTAGATTCCGGCCTGAGCCATGGTCGAAAGAGGTCGAACCTCTACCCCTGTAAATTCAGAGCAGTACCTGTATATTTTTAAGAAGTAAACCAAAGTAAAAGAAGTTTTTATTTTTCCCTTCGAGCCGTGCTCTCTTCAGAACTTAGTCAGAAAAGTCGATAATTTTAGTATAAGAGAAGTATCAGAGTATTATAGCAAGAGAAGAATTAATAATTCTCGATCCATAAGCGAGAGAAAGAGACAACCCAAGTACCATAGAAGATATTGGCATAACAGTCTGGCGAGTCTGTAGCCAAGGGTTTAACAGAGTTGCGACCCACCATTTAAGGCGACCGAAAAGAATTATAGAATGTTATAGAAGAAATATCCGTTGCTTGCCTCCTAACTAGAACCCCCGTCGATCCGAACCGATTCAGGGCCATAAAAGGGGGGTTAACATATATATATATATATATATTATATGCAAGAAGGAGGAACCAAAGGCGAATGCCCGCATAAACGCTCACCCCATAGAGAAAGAAGAGAGCCAGAATCCAAGGTCAAGGGTTTTCGAGATGCCTGGACATTCTGTGTTTGAAAGAGTGGAGGTTATGGACAGAGGGAAAGATGGATTGAAGAAGATTGTTCCAAAGTTGACCGGTTGAATAGATGAAAGATTGAAAATACCGATTAACCCTTGCGTTAGAGAGTTGGACAGAAAAGGAGTGAGAACGTGTCGAAAGTCTGGCAGAAATTCGCCGCAATTTCAGCTAAGATAAGACTGAAATTGCAGCGAATTTCTGCTGAAACAATCGGAAGTATTCAGAGAAGTTGCCAGTTACGAGTAATAAAGTGTTTTGAAGTTCAGGGTGAACAACTTGAACACCTTCTGTAATACAGGGTGTTCGAAAAAAAAAACGCAACCTATTGGAGAAAGCATATATCATTGTACCCTAACCCTTTTCTTTCTGTCTCGGATTGCGTTTCTTTTTGAACACCTTCTGTAATAGTATGTTAAAAAAAAAAACATTGCCATAAAGTTGTATCACTCTTTTTGCATATTTCAAATGTCTCCAGACATATGAAACATCACAATATACTTCAGATTTTTATCTTCATTGCGAAGTGCGAGACTCGCTAGTCAGACACTTCTAGCTCTGTTGGATCAGGATATGTATCTTTGGCAGTTCCTCAAATACATTAAATATTTAATACATTTTAATTTGCATTCTATCGATATTCTCTTTTCAAGGTTTTCTTCCGGTATTTGGAATTCCTGAGTTTATTCTCTTGAGTTATCGTATGGTGGAGGTATGAAAGAATGCTTTTATTATCGCATATTTGAGAGTTATTGCTTTGTAAAAGGAATGATGTATAAATAAATTTAAGGATGATGACCAGAACTGCGCAGGGCGTCCGTAAATTATCTTTACAAATTCAAATGAAAATGTAATTGAATTTTTAAAGATAATTTATGGACACCCTGTACGTATGTCATTGACATTCTTATCTGTTTTTTAGATAATTTCTCTTTCTTTCTTTCACTCTGTCTCTCTGTTTCGCTTTCTGTTTGTTTGTTTGTTTGTCTGTCTATCTCTGTCTTTCACACACACACACTCTCTCTCTCTCTTTCTCTCTCTCTCTCTCTCTCTCTCTCTCCCTTTCATACAAGCCGTCTTTGCGTCACTTAAGCCATGAATTACATTCATGGTCTTAAAACAAAAGCTTTGTAATTTTCACATCATGTTGACACTTTACTTGAAATATCTTCGTTCACACAATTTCAATAAAACAATACACGGTTTTACAAAAGAGAAGCAAGGTTGACACTTTAATGTAACGTTATGTATCAGTTCAAAACCCAAATGGTTTTTGTTTTGTAAGCTAAGATTAGCGTTTTTGATAAGATGATAAGTTGCTGTAATGATGCTATTTTCAAATCTGAATCATATATAAAGACATTTTTCAGATTAAATCTGCTTTTCTGGAAATTAATCCCTAACTAACGTGCAGGGAAGAGTATAAGTCATAAAGTTTGAAGTTCTGCATGTATTTCAACAGTGGTGGGCACCGTTAACCAAAAAGTTAACTTCGTTAACCGCTAATCCGTTAACCAAAAAGTTAACTTCGTTAACCGTTAATCCGTTAATTCGTTAAACATGTAACGGAAGTTACCGATAAACCGTTAACGTTAACTTTTATTATACAAAAAATGAAAAACACAATATATATAATTTAATTTTCCCTCTTCTTCTCGTTCTCCATTTTGTCCATGAGATGCATGTTGCCCTTCATGAAAATTAGCATATCAAAGTTTTCATCAGACAGGGATGATCTCTTGGCCCTCAGGATGTCCTTGCCCATAGAGAACAAACGCTCCACTGCAGCACTGGAGGGGATGGCTGTGTTGAACTTGATGAACAAGTCCACCAACACTTGCTCACTCAAGAAGGCAGCATCTGTCAGCAAGTCCTTGGAGTTGGTCTCCAGCCAGGTCTTGACCAAGTTCTGGACCTTGCCCTTGAGTGACCTGTGGCTTCTGCTGCTCTTTTGTCTGGATGACAGCACTGAAGAAGTCATCCTCCTCCTCCTCCTCGTTGTTGCTGCCTCCACTGTAGCTGCCCACTTCGTTGGACTGCTGCTTCATGGCCTCCTCGACTGTACTCTCCATGCTTTTCCTCACCCTGGCGACCTTGGTCGCGGAAATGGAAATTCGTTCATCACTATTAACAGTGGCGGATTAATTGCGCACCTGCTCAGCACTGAAAATAATAGAAACTTTTAAACGTTTATTTATGAATTTTTGGGGTTAACGGACTTGAGTTAACGGAAGTTAAATGTAACGGAAGTTAATTAGTCCGATAATGATTTTCAAAGTTAACTTAAAAGTTAAATCGTTAACGAAAAAGTTAACTTCGTTAATTAACGATTAACGGATTAACGGTTTGTGCCCAGCTTTGTATTTCAACATATTTTCATCAGCATGAAACACAGTTTGTTAAGAGTATACACCAAATCTTACTTTATCAACAACTTAGTCTTGATGTAACATTCCGACTTACTTTCATATATGAAACTGCAAGGTTTTTGAGGTAAGTGCGCCTAAGGCTATATTGACAATTCACATCAGATTAAGGCGGTCAGTAAATGTTTTGAAAAGTACATCTCAAACTATAAAAGATTTTAAAAGCCATATTGGCTATGGTGAAAAAGAAAAAAGAAAGAAAAGAAGTATATATATATATAATATATATATATTAGGCTCGCGATATTTCGCGATTTGTTATAACAATTTTTGTACTTCGCGATCCCCTAAATTACCACCTTTTATAAAAATACTTCGCGAGCTATTTTTAGTGTGTGGAAGGATGAACAACTGGGTTTTGCCGCACGCCGCCTGCCGCCACCGGGTATCGATCCTGCGGCCGATGAATTCGTAGTCAGCGATGCTAACCACTACACCACCACTATATATGGTGTCCCCCCCAAAAATGTCTTTTTTTATTTGCCTGTTATTTTATAATGAATGTATATTTTATTACTGGGGTTTGTTCTACATATTGGAGTTTTTATTCACACATATACCTACATATATATATATGGATAATATATAGGTCCACATATATATAATATATATATATATATATATATATATATATATATATATATGTATGTGGAAAAGAGTTTCCACAGGAAAATAAATTTATGTTAAAATTTGAAGATATCCTTCTGTTTGTATAAATTAAAATATTAATCCTTTAAAAGATATTATTCTGTTCATATAAATTAAAATAGGATTCCGTTGAATTTTTAATATTGTATAAAGTGTCTCAATGCCAGTGGAAAGCTTGGCATCCTTTTTCTCTAACCCTAACGAAAACAGTGTTGTCACGTCTATAATCTTAAACAGAGATTCCTAAATTCTAAATGTTCTTTTCGATTATTATAAATCACATAAAAGAGTTAAGTGTAAAACTACAAATATATTAATTTTTTTGCTAATATCCAATTGAATAAATTCTTTTGCGAATACCACTATTTGAGTAGGATTTTGCAAGTTTAATAATCTTTTGTAAAACGTGGCACCATGGGAATTTCTCCAGGGCAGAGGGGAGAGAGTCCCGCCTCGGTCTTCGGGCAGGAGTGAGTGTTTCGACCTTGGGCCGGTCGGTTCGGCTGGGCCCCTTAGCTTTTTGATGTAAGTATTTGTTCGTTAATAACTCTCTAAACAAGTGTAGTGAAAAGGATTTGATTTTTCTAATTACTCTGTATTGTAAAAGAAATTCATTAATAGTTTAAAAGTGATTTTCACCCCCTTCTGAAATAAAAGACTGACAAAGGAAAAACTCGTAATTTATATCCTTCCGAGAAAGGCACTCTATTCTCTCAACGGACTGAGGGACAGGACGCAATTGGGCAAAGGGTATAAAGTGTTGTCCCGGAACCTCGCAGTCAGATTAATTAAACGCTATAAACTTCCTTGTGGTGCGAGGAAGCGACATACTGAGAATACTTTAAACAGTGGCAGATGGTGTAACGAGGCATAACACCATCCCTCCCGACATATATAACCTTCGGTTATATAGCCTTTGGTGTGTATATATATAATCTTTCATTACATAATAACTAATAAATATTGTATATTAAAACCGTTCTTTCACCATTTCATACTCAAGACAATAACTTTCCTAATTTCGTAGAAATTAGGAAAAGAAAATACCGCTACCAATAGATTATAACCTAGTAAGGCCTTAACTACATTAATCCAGATTCATAGTGGTTCAGCAGGATGGAGTACCTCCACATACTGCTTGTGAAACTCGTAACATTTTGAGGAAGCATTTTTCTGGCCAACTATTCTCCCTTCTTGAGCCATTGAAATGGCTCCCATGCTTCGTTGAACTCACACCCCCTGACGTTTCTTTTTGTGGGGTTACATAAAAGACAGGATCTACTGTACTAAGCCTAAAACACTTGAAGCCCTAAAGACTAAAGTCCATGAGGTAATCAATAAACGTCCCAGCTGAGCTATTTTTAAAAATGATGTCAAACATCTGTGTAAGGTTGAATATTGTGTTAGAAAAAGTGGCGATTACACTGAACATATGGTTTAATTAAGGTTAATAAACTCCTATGTACCTATGTACATACTGCATTTGCCTTTATGTCTAGCTTTAATTTTTTTTTAGCTTAGAACATTTAGTTAGAAACAGGGTGATTTTTAGGGGGCACTTGGTATCTATACAGTATATATACACACACAAGTATATATATATATATATGAATAGAAACGACATAAGTATTAAGGAACGTTTCTGCACACGAGGAGGAGAGATAACGAAATAATGAAAAATGAGGCGAACCGCCTGGGAATCGAACCCAGGGCCTTCCAATTGCCGGTCGGACGCTCTACCATTATGCTACGGACCTCACTCAATCACAAATCGAAATTCTCCCAAATAGGGCAGAAACACCAATGCCCTCAGAGAGCACCCTCGCAAATCGTGAATATGCGCAAATAACTGCAATGACCGCGCAGTATATAAATGAATAGAAACGACATAAGTATTAAGGAACGTTTCTGCACACGAGGAGGAGAGATAACGAAATAATGAAAAATGAGGCGAACCGCCTGGGAATCGAACCCAGGGCCTTCCAATTGCCGGTCGGACGCTCTACCATTATGCTACGGACCTCACTCAATCACAAATCGAAATTCTCCCAAATAGGGCAGAAACCAATGCCCTCAGAGAGCACCCTCGCAAATCGTGAATATGCGCAAATAACTGCAATGACCGCGCAGTATATAAATGAATAGAAACGACATAAGTATTAAGGAACGTTTCTGCACACGAGGAGGAGAGATAACGAAATAATGAAAAATGAGGCGAACCGCCTGGGAATCGAACCCAGGGCCTTCCAATTGCCGGTCGGACGCTCTACCATTATGCTACGGACCTCACTCAATCACAAATCGAAATTCTCCCAAATAGGGCAGAAACCAATGCCCTCAGAGAGCACCCTCGCAAATCGTGAATATGCGCAAATAACTGCAATGACCGCGCAGTATATAAATGAATAGAAACGACATAAGTATTAAGGAACGTTTCTGCACACGAGGAGGAGGATAACGAAATAATGAAAAATGAGGCGAACCGCCTGGGAATCGAACCCAGGGCCTTCCAATTGCCGGTCGGACGCTCTACCATTATGCTACGGACCTCACTCAATCACAAATCGAAATTCTCCCAAATAGGGCAGAAACCAATGCCCTCAGAGAGCACCCTCGCAAATCGTGAATATGCGCAAATAACTGCAATGACCGCGCAGTATATAAATGAATAGAAACGACATAAGTATTAAGGAACGTTTCTGCACACGAGGAGGAGAGATAACGAAATAATGAAAAATGAGGCGAACCGCCTGGGAATCGAACCCAGGGCCTTCCAATTGCCGGTCGGACGCTCTACCATTATGCTACGGACCTCACTCAATCACAAATCGAAATTCTCCCAAATAGGGCAGAAACCAATGCCCTCAGAGAGCACCCTCGCAAATCGTGAATATGCGCAAATAACTGCAATGACCGCGCAGTATATAAATGAATAGAAACGACATAAGTATTAAGGAACGTTTCTGCACACGAGAGGAGAGATAACGAAATAATGAAAAATGAGGCGAACCGCCTGGGAATCGAACCCAGGGCCTTCCAATTGCCGGTCGGACGCTCTACCATTATGCTACGGACCTCACTCAATCACAAATCGAAATTCTCCCAAATAGGGCAGAAACCAATGCCCTCAGAGAGCACCCTCGCAAATCGTGAATATGCGCAAATAACTGCAATGACCGCGCAGTATATAAATGAATAGAAACGACATAAGTATTAAGGAACGTTTCTGCACACGAGGAGGAGAGATAACGAAATAATGAAAAATGAGGCGAACCGTAGCATAATGGTAGAGCGTCCGACCGGCAATTGGAAGGCCCTGGGTTCGATTCCCAGGCGGTTCGCCTCATTTTTCATTATTTCGTTATCTCTCCTCCTCGTGTGCAGAAACGTTCCTTAATACTTATGTCGTTTCTATTCATTTATATACTGCGCGGTCATTGCAGTTATTTGCGCATATTCACGATTTGCGAGGGTGCTCTCTGAG
>JAJOZX010001601.1:827500-832500 GCA_023014485.1 Bathynomus jamesi
GAAAGTATGTGCGAAAGCTGTGGTACTTTGTGGACGCATCGGTAGGTGGCAAACGTTCGGGTGTAACAAAAGATTTAGCTGTAGTTACCTTTTCAACTAACATTCGATGACGTAGTGCGTTAGTGGATTCAAGTGTTTTGCAGCCATACAACAGAAGCATTGCCTTTCTTCCAGCGGCTTCAATGTCAGAGTGTTGGCAACAATCAGAACAGAATGTATTTGCAACTGAACGGAGTTCAGCCACCTTCATCAGTGTGTCGAATGCTTTGGCTTTCCCGATCGAAAAAATTCTGGATGTGCTATCACAGCCCGTGAAAGCATGCACAAACAGGAGATACTTGCAGATGTCATTGCCTAACAATGATTGAATGCTGAGAATATCATACACAGGATTAGGAGATGGTCCCCGTCTTATATCGCTGCGATAGTACAACTTGAAACAACTGTCCTTGGCATGGTACAGAAGGAGAATCAGCAAGTCGGTGTCTTCCCCTATTACTGTTGTAGTTGCATTTTCTGATGAGGAAACTGCTGCACGAACGATGTCCACATCAGCATCCCCATCTGCGTTGTGAACAGTACACCCGTGCTTCTTCAATCTCACCTACGAGGGAAATAAATGCTTGCTTGTTGTTTTCATTAGCCAAGAAGTGTTCCTTCTGGCCAACAAACTTCATGCTTGGACTGAGATTCACATTTCTGCTTGTCTTGGTGCTGCGTCTTCTGTGGGTCATGTCCTTGATCGTAGGAGAGCTGCTGTAGCCATCAAAAACAATGATTGCTTTTCCATATGTTTTCAGAGTGAAATCGGCATATGAGTTGGCGATGCTGTCATATGTTTCATCTTGACGCCAGGAAACACGATGTAGTAGAGATCCACCATCCAATACGTACTGGTCTGTGCACTGAATTTCTTGAACTTCTTCCATGCGTAAAGTGTCAGTGTATTTGATTATTGCATGAGCTAGCTGAGACTTATCGGGTTTCCTCAAGATACTTCGTGATTCGAACAATGCAGGAGGATATGCACACAGTTCGTAACACATGACATCTTCAAGATTCATGTCTCCGCCAGTGGCAACAGTCATCATTCTCTGAAACAGTAGTGCAGGATCTACTTCTATATCTGAAGCATCAGTGATCACAACGGCAGAAGCAGATCCTAGTGTTTTCACTTTGTCAGATCTTTTGGCAGAATATGTAAAGGCTTGTTTCCCAATCATTTTTACGACAATGTTCGTACCGATTGAATGCAATTGATGAACGTTAACTCCAGGATCAGCAGTTAGCCCTGTTACAATGTTGCAGAGACCTGAGGTAGAATGGAATGGGGATAAGGATTCCAGACGTTCAAGTACTTTCTTCATGTCATTACTGTCCCTGATTTGTCTACTTCCCCTCATTTCCTTGTGCTGTTCACTACTTTCCAACAAAACTCTGGTGTATTCCTGCATTGCTAAGTTACAAGTGGAACACAGAGGCATAGAAAAGAGCCACGTTGTCCTTTGGATGTCTGTAAATCCACTTCCGCGTGTCAGTCCGCCTCTGCTTTTCAGGGAACGCATTAGTACTTGTTCTATCACCAGGTCTGTGCCGAGTCCGGCCCATAATCTGTCGCTTCTTCTTACCACAAACTTACCTTCCTGGAACATTTTGTTAACGGCTGCATTTTCAGAAGGCAAACTTAACATTTTCTGCAGGTACAGGTATATCGATTTCAGGTAATTGTGATGTCCGGCTGCTGCAATTATGGGGATGGTCTCCAGCATAGCTTGCAAGTGCAAATCCCACGAGCCGGTTCTGTCTGCTGTTATCAAGGAACGTGCAATGTTGATCATTCGCTGATATTCCAACCAGAGTTGACTTGTTTGCGAAGTAGATTGTAGGTCAGTTTTCTTCGCATCCAAAGTCGTAGCAATCTGAGACAATGCATTCGAAGATTCCACATCCTCAACTGATTGTTTGGTGGTCATAACATCGTCGAGCAGGTCACAAGCTTCCTTATGGAGGTCATGAGGAGTTCCATCTTCATTACGAGGGAAAACGTCTGCGACTAGTAAGGTACTAAGAGCTGCATCTACTATCATATGACCACGTATCGCTCTTGAAACAGCTTTTCCAGACATCATGTGTTGCACGGCATTTGGTCCGTATATTTCTTGAAGTACTTCAGACAATCCTGAACCATTCATAAGAGTACCGACTGCTCCCAAAAGATTCATCAGAGTGTGAAATGATCCCAGCATTAAAACAATGTCCTGCAGGTCTCTCTGTTCATTGATGATTTGGAAGCTTTCCAGAACAAAGGCTGATCAAAGGTAATAATGCATGGGACTTTTTGATCGCGTGCTATCTTGCTCAAATATAGTAATGTCGAAAATATGCAGGTCATGTCAGTTGGCGACATATCTATGATGGGAAGGAACGTGATCGACGCCACACCTGGATGTGAGACACTTGATCCACCGTGAATTGCCTGCATTGTTCCGGACCAACTTGGACCTGATCTTTCTGCTGAAGATATCTGCCAGAGAAGACTAAGTCGACTTATGGTGGCAGTGGGTACTGGAAGTTCGCGGAATGAGATGTCCCTCAACATGCTTCTCGCGTGTCTATATTCCCTAATGTCAACGGTTGCAATCTTCTTAATGTCATTGTCACCAACATTACGCCTGTGAATAGAAGGGTGGATCTTGATCTTCGGAGTTATTGCGGCAATCATACCCATTCCATGAAAGGTATTCTTCCCATCCAAAGTGCAGACATCATGATCGACGTTATCTGCTGCTAGAAGGACTGCAGTGTTTTCATCAACAGTAAAAGAGCCAGACCCACTTGCCAGCGCCGCGTTTCTTTCGAATCTTGTTACTTCTGCATACGACGAACAGTAACCCAGCTGATGGAGAACGTCAATAAGGTACCTTGACCTAAAGTTGTGGTGTAGCTGAACCGACAAACGATCTGTAGTGGACATAGTAATCCTCTAGGACGGGTTGCTTGCATAATGCTCTGCCCAATTGCACCTATTTTTCTTGAAGCATCCTGCCCGCAAATGCTTTTGATAATAGCAATTTCAGACTGTTGGGAATGTAATCAAGAGCACTTTCTGCAGTGATGTCATTTGGAGATGGATACACATCTTTTCTAGGCGAGTCGACAGACTTGATATCACTTCTGATTATTTTTGCAGCAGCTTCTACTAGGTAAATCTTCTGTAGCTCTATATCTATATCACATTCTTTCGACTTTTTGTGATAATCTATAAGAATTTCATTAGCTGTCTCTTGTAGTGTTACTACATCTGCCTTCCCACTTTCACCTGATATTATGATCTTGTCTCCGTAACGTTCTAAAAGCTTTCTCTTCATGTGCCTGCGTTCGTAGACAGAGCTCTGACTTCCTTGAAGATATTCCTCCATTTTGGAAATTAGGTCTCCAATCAACAGTTGTTCATCATCATTCTCTTCCAGCAGGGCCGGATTAAGACCTTTAGAGGCCCTAAGCACTTAAAAGATTTTGGTGCCCCATATATATGTAATTCAAAATATAAACATAAACCATAAAATAAAATTTTATTTTTTGAAATGAACAAAACTTACAGTAAGATGGAAAATAATGTTTATTTTTGTATACTTCCACTTCATTTATATTGAAAAGTTTTCTCCTACTTTTTTTAATTGCAAAGTCTTTGATCAGATCCTCAAAACTAATCTTACGTAACACATCTGCTTCTATACTTAGTAGAGATAAGGCATCCAGCCTGCCTTGTTGCATAGTTGTTCTGTTGGTATTTTTAATATACTTCAACTGAGAAAATGAACGCTCAGCTGAGCAATTGTGACCATTAATGTTAAAAATATACGAAAGGCAATTTCTACATTTGGGAAGGCACACTCAATATTGTCTTCTACAATTATTTTATAAAGTTCAGCATGACTGAATCTTGTTTTACATTTACTATAGCCCACGAAAATATTAATCTATATGTATTTTTAATATGGCGCTCAAGATTTGATATAAACAAAATAATAACGCAAAGCGTAAAGTGTGTGATTACAACGAAATATATTTATTCTCTCAAAAGGGTTGTTGTTCACTACAAATTCAAACAATGAAAAAAAATAATACTATATATGAATATATATAATTCAGTTTTCACAGCTTATAGGCTATAAGCCGCGATTATAATAGTATAATAATCCATGGTAAATCCGACAATGGAAAATTTCTGTGGTGCCCCCCTTCCCTTGATGCCCTAAGCACGGGCTTATTTTGCTTAATGGTTAATCCGGCCCGTCTTCCAGGTAAGCACAGGTCTGAAGGAATGCTTGGTGTTGCTCTTCATTAGTTGGTCTCCCTTTCTTCGAATCATGATCGTCGGAGGAGTATGCGCGAGGATGTTTTTTCCACTTCGAAAATTTACGCTGCAGGTGTGATGGTAGACACAATCTGCAGCAGGAAGATCACGAAGATAATACTCCAGACGGCTTTTACATTAAACGACCATTCATCGCAGCGGCTTTCACAGCACCTTTTTATGGTTTCGGAGAACTCTGTAGTTCTTATTTTGACATGCTCTGATTTTGGTTTGTGTTTGGAAAAAAGTCCACAAAGGTATCACAAAACAAACAGTGAGTAGCACTGGAAAATGCGTATTCATGAAAACGAGCACTTTTCCTTGGTATTGCCTCGGCTGCGGTCTGTCGCTTCTTTACTTCAATGGTCTTTTTATCCGTAAACCTTTTCCTACATACAACGTGAACACTTATTCCAGCTGTTGCAACAACATCGCTTCCACGGCTGCGGCTGGATGCATTTATACCATCTGCTCCTTTTTGCGAGATGTGAACCACTTCCTGTCCGCTGTCCAATTTCTCCTTACAAATCACGCACAATTCTTCAGGGGTCTGCATTCTTGAAGGCGGACGCACACCGAGTCAGCCGTACACCGAGTCAGTCTGAAACAGAAAACACAAATTAATAAACTGTGTTGCAGTATT